>SMSQ01022995.1:6651-23175 GCA_019453375.1 Ctenoplectra terminalis | reverse complement strand
CCGATTTATTTGTTTTATTTTGAGATATTAATACTGGTCGGTCTCTCCCGATCGTCCAACTATTCCGGACTTACTCTAAATACCTATATTTGTAAGAATTAACCCTTTGCAGTGGATTAATGCAGCAACTCGAATGGCGACAACGAATATAATTATTTTACTTCCACATCTCCTGTATTTTTATATTATACAAGATCTAATATTGAATATTAGCGATATTTTAGGATGCACTCACAATCAGTAAAATACATTTTGGGTCTCTCAGAACAACTGTCACAAAAATATGTTTTTGGTTCTTCTTGGACCAATTACTTGATCACTGTCATGACTACTGTTATTTATTTCACTATATCCAAATGTCTCATTTGTAATGTTATGAATTTGTTTTCTAAGAAACGTAAAATCAAACTCATCCTCACTGCTGATAATTTTGTCGTTCGGCCCAGTTTTTTTACGACTACTTGTTAAGGACAGCAAACGACTTAATTTATGATACGGACGAACTCTAGCTATTTTTGAGAACGGTCATTTTCACATCTGGCATGTTATTAGTTTACGACCTAGAAACTGGCCAATATTTCGGTGTTTGTCGATTTCTGCTCAATAGCAAAGTGCCGTACCCTAAAACCTCACCAAGAACTGACGCACGTGTACTTCAGCTGCGACCTTCTGACACCGTCACATCTGCACTTACCTGACTTGGGACTGACATACGAACTCTGAGGGCGTCACATTGACCACCTCTCTTGACACCAGAATTTAGTACTGATTGGACATAGCATGCCTCCCACCCTCTTGGCGATGACACGCCTAACAAGGGTGTCTAATATTTAAGGACTGTCAAGATTAGAACTAGGATAGAAGAAGATGAGAATTGAACTGTGAATAAGATTAGAATTGAACTGTGATCGGCATTAGAATTGAACTGTGAACTGCATTAAGAACTGTATCTGAACGTGAACTGTACCAGGAACAACAAGTTAGAATTGTATTATCATTGAACAAGAACTGAACTAGAACTGTGAACTATTACATTGTGAACTCTGTCTTATCTGATACAAATATATTTATCTGTTTATTGTTATAAAACGTGTTGGCATCTTTGATGCTATATTATCGACTCCACGAACACTGTGGGAGTCATCACTACTAAAAGCAAACCAAATTTAAAATAATTTTAAACACAACGCTGTGTTACGAAATGTACATAGATTCGAGCATCTAAAATGTAAAGAGGAAAGATATTTTGCAAGGAAGGCTGACGGGCGAGGCGTGAAGGAATTAACACAAACTGTCGAAGAAGGATATATTTTATTCGACTTGCTAAGACTGTCGAAAATCTCGGGCTTTTCCTAGGAAGTGTCCTAGAAAACAGCAGAGCGCAGTCCTAAGTGGACGCACTTGGCCGATTCTTCACGCACGGCCTTCACAATAATGTACGATTCTTCTCTATCCTGTCAAAGGCCATGCAGAGATATAACGGCTGAACGGCTTCTATTGCTTTCAATTTAACCTTTTAGCTACTGTACGCCACTATAGCGGCTTTCGCGGATGCCATCTCTCTGAACGATACGCCACTATAGTGGCTCACTTATTTCTCAGTCGTTGAGAGCTGTATACACCATTGTTATGCAATGGGAATATGCGTTCACATGATATTACGGTTTTTCAGACTCTTTGTATCAAAATTTACGAAGAAAATTATAATTTATTCATTCGTATGTTTGTTGTAACATAATTACGTAGTATAAAGCACCTCTGGATATAGTCTGCGTCAGGTCATGCCGTACAGTGGTATCGCTCCGCGAAAAACCTCGCCGTAGCTAAGGAGGTTGAGATCGCTAACACTTCTTTGAGTTTTATCTTCACAAAATTTTGGAATTTCTTAGCTTTTTTTAGAATAAACTAACAAATAGTTCCAACATACGAATGCTGATGTTTTAACCTTCATCCGTCGCTCAGTATCCTAACTTAATTTGTCCCTTGGTATCAAATCAAGAAAATGCTAAAAAAGTGAATATAATGAAAAGATAAATACTCGAATTAGTAAATTCTTGTAAAAATCAAGAAAAATAAAAGTTCTATATATTCAACCATATGGTTGTTCGCAATAGTTCGCAAATAATAAAATAATGTACAAGGTATACTGTCTTTCTACATTTATCATAATATGTATTTTTTTGTGAGAAAAATGTATCAAATTGACACAAGAAACGGATGAGGATTAAAATAATATCGATTAAATCGTATAATTTGTGGCAGCGCTATAATTTTGTCAATTTTACTCAGATTAATTAAAAATTTTCAAGGAATCTTTGTAAGAATTAAATTAAGAATAGATCTTACCACATTGAGGACAGGTGATGAAATTTCTCGACACGTCAAATCTCCTATAACGCGGTGTTTTTATAACGCGATTTCCATATAACGCGGAGCGAAAATTGCGACAGCACTCCTATAACGCGGTCTCCTTGTTTTTCGTATAAGAACATTCCAACAACTCAAACGCCTTCAACAATTTATCTGTGACAGCACTTATTCGATGTGTTAAATTTTTGTATGTAGTTGACATTTATGGGGTATTCCCGGGTTATCAATTCCAGTTATCAGGAAATGAGCGAACAATAAAGCATTGCTTTCTTTTAATTTATTCTAAGATTGTTTTCAAATGTGTTTAGAAATAAATATAAATAAGAACAAATATGGAATAACATTGACGGACAAGAGAACTTATGATAGAAAAGATTTTACCCCTTTGCACTCCGAGTCACGGCCGATACTTTACCCGAACTGGTTCGTTTTTAATAAGCTACCTCCAAAATCTGTATAGAATCTGAATCTTCCCTTAATTTTCATACTTTTATATTTACTAACATATGTACATTGATCAAAATCGATGAAATTTATTTTTAATCAGTAAGAATGTGTTTTATATCATGAAACTGAAAGGGAAGGAGTAAAATGGAACGTCGAGTCCAGCTTGACATAGGAGTGCAAAGAGTTAATAAGGGCTTCGATAGGCGACCAAAAGATAATTACATAAAACAAGGTAATAAATCGTTTAATTTTAACTTGTTAGAATCCTATTTTAAATTAAGATGCGTCACTAATATCTATAAAATTAAGTTTTTCTGTTGAAAACAATTTTTCTAGTTTATAACTATATCATATGAATTATATATTGTATTCAACAAACCTAAATTCAGATATGTAAAAATCTACATATTCATTGCCATTTCCATTATAAAATTTTATTTATTAACCGCATCAATCACAACTTAATACTTTGAGAATGCAGTTTTTATATAGGTCTGATTTACGTACAATTTATTTATTTCCGAGATTCCGTATAACGCGGTACGAATTCATTCAATTTGTATTATTTCTTATAGCGCGGTTTTTGAATATAAAGCGATACGAATTCATTCAATTTGTATTATTTCTTACAGCGCGGTTTTTGAATATAACGCGATACGAATTCATTCAATTTCTATTATTTCTTATAGCGCGGTCTTTGAATATAACGCGGTACGAATTCATTCAATTTCTATTATTTCTTATAGCGCGGTCTTTGAATATAACGCGGTACGAATTCATTCAATTTCTATTATTTCTTATAGCGCGGTCTTTGAATATAACGCGGTACGAATTCATTCAATTTCTATTATTTCTTATAGCGCGGTCTTTGAATATAACGCGGTACGAATTCATTCAATTTGTATTATTTCTTGTAGCGCGGTTTTTGAATATGACGCGGTACGAATTCATTCAATTTCTATTATTTCTTATAGCGCGGTTTTTCAATATAACGCGGTACGAATTCATTCAATTTCTATTTCTTATAGCGCGGTCTTTGAATATAACGCGGTACGAATTCATTCAATTTGTATTATTTCTTGTAGCGCGGTTTTTGAATATGACGCGGTACGAATTCATTCAATTTCTATTATTTCTCATAGCGCGGTTTTTCAATATAACGCGATATAAATTAATCTGATTTGTCTTATTACTATGTTTCCCACAACACGGTTTCCATACACCGCGGTACGAATTGATCGCGTTAAAGGAGACTTGACTGTAGCTCCGCGAAAAATCTCTGCGTAGCTAAAAGGTTAACGAGTTGCTGCATTAATCCAAGTGGCGAGTGACAGTCGCCTCTCGAGTGCAATGGGTTGAAATCGATCAAACCCAAATTAATTCCGTCCTACCAATTTTTATTTCCGCTTACGAAAAACGTTTTGAATTAAGATATCGCACAGCTAACAGGTCAATTATCCGTGGGTTAAGACCAAGCTTTGAAAAACGATTAATCTCGCGGGACGAAAGCAATATCTTTTATTTATCACGCATTAATTTTGACGGGGCGTAAGCTCGGCCAGTCGAACGAAAGCGTGTCACGTCGCATGGTCTCATGGTGGGTGCACGCGATCAATCGTTGCCGCGAATTATTCAATGTTATCGTTATCATAAATTCGGCGGCGCCCTATTCTCGCGCACCACGCACCACTCTCGGAATGATCCTGATAAATTATCGAGCGTAGGGTTGCGCCTGCAGTGCCGTCGACTGCGCTTAAATTTTCATAGCCGCCGCAGACAGAGCCCGTAAATCCGATTCTAAAAACGTTTCCTGATTGATCTATCGAACGGCTATCGTTTTTCCATCGTCCCAATTCGGTCGGGCGACGTTCGTCAACCTGTTGTGATTTTTGTTATCTTCCGCGTTCCGAGCTGCGCCTCTATCGTGGATAATACGAGTACAAACAGGCGTACCGACGAAATATTTCACGTTGCGACGCTCACCCTTTTTAACACGCATCCGCGAAAAATATTTATTTTGAATCCCATTCGACTGACGTTCATCTTTCATTCGTTATACTCGCTTGTCTGAAGGTTTTCTGCCTGGATTCAATAAATAAAAACTGACACCCCAGAAATTATTAATGGCGCTAGGTGGATCAAAATTTAGTGCTATCGATAAATTCGTGATGGATTAATTGTAAGATAATTTGGAACAGCTTTCATTTTCGATAATTTTGTTTCAAGTACCTTGTGAAATACAACTTGGAGTTGTACTTTATAGCTGTAAATATTAGGTTGGGGAAAAAGAAATCCATTATTTTTAGGTGAAATGATTTAAAACTGTTTTATGGTCGATCTTTAGCTCCTGGGCGATGCTACGACTACTAACCTGACGGTCAACTTCGATTATCTCTGTGATTTTATCCACATTTTTGACAAAGGGCCTGCCTGTGCGAGGCGCATCTTTAACATAAAAAATACCTGAACGGAATCGACGAAACCAAAATTGCACGTAATTAGCTGTTACAGTATCGGGACCATAAACACCATTCACAGTTTCAGTCGTCTGGCTTGCATTTTCGCCTTTATCAAAGAAAAATTGTAAAATGTACCGAATTTTCTCTTCGTTGACTTCCATTTTTAACACCTTGTAACTCACAACTGAACGGACCAAACAAAAAACAGCAAAAGAATTTGTTTAGTGCGAAATGTCAGCTTGACAACGAGTATAAATCTGAAATTGTTTGATCGATACTTTACGAAATATCGATCGCTACAGCCATCTACCGAAAAAATAATGGATTTCTTTTTCCCCAACCTAATATTTGTGAGATTCATTTTTGATACAGTACATTTTGTTAAATATTGGTATCAAAAAGAAGGGATAGTCTAAAAGGTGAATAACTGAGCAAAAAGTTAATAATATGTAACTTATACAACCCTTATGTTTTTTATAATTGTATTGAAAGAAGGTGGATCTATTAAATTCTAACCAATCAGACCCGCATTTCTTCCACTTATCATCATTCCAGCAATGCCCAGTACTTATTTACTTAGATCGTATTAAATAAAATAGTGATAAATAATTGTTTGTTTCAAGTACATATTTTTGTAAAATATGAAACCAATGTTGTAGTTCTATCAGAGTGAATTTGGTTTGCAAAAGGGTTAACCCTTTGCCTTATCATTATTTTAGCAGCCACACATGTTAACGATAGCTATTCATTGCTTTAACAACGTGTCAAATGCAAAAGATTAAAATATTCTGTGTAATTTACATTCGGTAATTCTCAATCTTATAAACTGAAACTACAGTTAAAATCGAAACTAAATTTTATTACAAGTACATTGCGTCTTTGCTGCATTTGTATCATAATTTTCACCGCGAGTGTGACTCGTGATTGTAAGGCAAGGTAATTTCGAGTGTAAAATCTATGCAAAATGTATGTCAAATAAATATTTGTTGAGAACTGATTATTCATTCATTAAATTATCATTATAAAATTGTTAAAATTCTCCAAGATACAAAAATAAGTTTGCTTTCATATCAGAAACCAGAAACGCAAAATAAATAACAAATAAAATATGATAATTTATTGACTATGCTAATATATTAAATAACACACTGTTTAACTACTCATATTCTTATTGCCGTTTGTTTTAAAAATCTCTTATAAAATGTTTCATTTAAATCCAAAGAAATTGAAAAGTAAAGTTTAATAATTTTTAAAAAGAATATACACAGATACATCTGCGTTATGTGTCGAAGTAGTAACAACATTGTAAAATATTAAAATATAATATTTTTTTGACCATTCAAATCTCAAATTTTTTAATTTCATTATTTAAAATCAGTTGATGGAAACTTTAGTTTATTCATTTTAACATTTTTCAATGATTCATGACAAACCTCTATCTCTTTTTGGCTATTATCTGAACTGCCTTGATAATTCAGTTTCAATTAACGAGCATAATTCAATCGTCAGTCCACCATTATGTATTAACGTGACGCATGATTGCAATATTAATTAAGCGTTCGATCACTGTCGTTCTAAATTTATCTATTCTGGAGTAAATGAAATAAGTACGTAGACAAATACACCAATTTTCATCGGTAACCATTTTAGAATAGCCATAATGAAAGTTACGTTAATATACCCAACCGTTGCTCTTTGAAGTATTGTAAATGTTATTCTACAAAAATTATTTTCACTTGAGAATGTATCGAGCCTACATAATCAAGCTTTTATACTTGTGTAGTTAACCGTTATCTGCTCAGTGTGTGTCTCTGTTGCAATTATTATGAACTACTACAAAGTTCCGACAATTTTTAAGTATTATATTGCAGCATATGCGATTAATATTAGGTACCGGAAGAAGTTCGTGCGGTTTTTGCCAAAGATAAATTTAATTTTTATTTCTTGTAGTAGTTTACACAAATATTAGGTTATCCCATAAATAATGTCGTTCCTCGACAGTAATTTTTATTACGAAATATTAAGACATACGTTTATTTTTAATCATCGATATATCGACTATTACTTTTCACGATCTGTTCCCATCTGTTAAGTAATTTGATGGTTTATTTTTCAAAAAAATGCTGGAAGTTTTTAATCTTTTCTAAGGCCGTCTTTGCTGTGTGTGATATAGCGTTTAAAAAACTAAAAATTATAATTAGAAACTGATACCACGTTCGCTACAACCAATTACTACTTATTACAATTATTATAACATTTTTTAATTGACAACAAAAATTTTTCAATAATGGGCACTTAAGATAAGCATCGAAGAAGATTTTTAGTTAAAAGTTTCCCATATTTTTTGAAGAAGGAATCCAGAAAGTACTTGAGGGATAAGAAAAAAAATCGTAGAAAACAATTGTCAATATAGTCAAGACTAAAAATGATTGCAAATATTAATATCTTACAGTAAAAATTAGCGTGAAGAAACGACATTACTTTTTGGAATTTGATTCATTACAAGATTTTGTTCATTTATTTAGTCTACACTATTAGAATTTTTCATTTGTTCCAATGTTCCATTGTCTATCTAATATTAAAGACATTAGGTATCGGAAAAAGTTGATGCAGTTTTTTGTCAGAGACAAATTCAAATTTTGCAGTAATAATATAATAATAATACTATCATTAGAAGATTTTGTTCATTTTGTCAGTGTACATTATTTCAATTATTCATTTCTTTCAATGTTCCGTTATTTATCCAAAATTGGAGATGGTATATAAACGAATAATATTTTATGAATTTAATTTTAGGAACATAGCAGGAAATGTAGCAAGACGCATTTGTAGTATTTATCGGGATCGTTCTTTTATTAAAAAAAGAGTATACCAAAATGGTTCGTGTCTATTTCAAACTCGTAAAAATTCAAAACGGTAACGAGATCAAACTAATAGTTAGTTCATTTTTTGCAATCAAAACTCAAGATTTTTGTATAATAGAAACGTTTAAGAAGAGCTGTAGAAGAGCTGATTGCTTTATTAAATAAAATTACATTTCATGAAAGATCGGACTCCTTTAATTTTATGCCATAAATCCGCACCAACTTTTTCCGGCATCTAATAGAAACTCAATAGGATTAATTAACGTAAAGACGGTAAACTGGAATATTTGTATCCAAGATAAATTAATTATAAATTTACAAGACTACTGCGATATGTGCTACTACAATTACAAAATTTATCATAACCGATGTTACATTATAGGTAGAACACTTAATTATTTCAACTAAAACATATATGTGTAACAAATGGTCTTAATTATTATAACTTTAGTACTTACGCGCTAGTACCGACAAATATAATTGAGGTATCTATTATGTATTTATCTATTGAATTTGAATTTAAAATGGCAGAGAGGAACGTAAATCTACTCTGATTTGAATAATTTCAATTTCTCGGCCGAATGGATAGAAATTTAGTTAACAGTGCGTAGAAACGCGGGAAAGGGGGTGAAAAGCAATAAAGTTTACAATAATAAGTGGATGCTATTCGCAGGAATAATATTTCAAGAGAAAACAAAAATATTATTTAACAAATTTTATTATGGAAAGCTATTTAAAAACAAATAGTTTTAATAATTAAAATCACAAAAACTTTGATATTATATTGGATAAAATACTGTTCAAGTGCTACAAAACTGATACTCCCTCCGTTCGGAAATATGGTATACATTTAAAAAAAAAAAGTAGATTATCGTGAATATAGAAAACAAATGACAACATTTATTATATTATTATAGTATATATTAAAAGTAATATAACCTAATATAATTGACACGTGTCATGTTCTTCTTGGTTTAAAACTTAACCATCAAAGATCAGTTTTTTTTATGATAAATAAAATTGGTACCGCTGCAAAATCAATATGGAAAATTCCGAAGAAGAATTGATAAACTTAAAGAAGAGATTCCAAATATAAACAATTGACCACGGAACAATGTCATGGTATCTTAGAAAAATGATTACAGCACATAAAAGAGAACAAGTTAAAACACGGTGACTAGCTGGAAAATATTTATGTTCCAAAGAAGCGTACAATAAGGCCAAATCATATTTTAATTAAATTTAGGGAGTATTGTAACAAAATTATTCGTTTTTAATTATAGCTTTTTTAAAAAAGTTAATATAATATACTTGTCGTGTTAATTTTTAGTTTTGTTGTATTTTTTTTCCAAATGTATACTATATTTCCGGACAACAAAAATCGCGAAATGTATACCATATTTCCGGACGGAGGGAGTATTTATTAAGTTTCATACAGTAAATTATTGTAAATAGAAAAAATTTTGTAATTCGTCGACTCTCTTAAAAATATAAAAATCTATCGATCTTATTGGTTGTGTTAACATCGAGTTGTGAGCACCGTTTAGCAAAATGTTATAGTAACATGACATTCGCGGTGAATTCAAAATCCACAGACATCTCTTTCCGCATGTTTGAACACTTCACAAGAATGGCGTATCGACAATAGAAGAAAAATATTCCAATGCATGATATAATGCAGATATCAACAACGACACTATAGCAGCCAATACGAAATACAAATGGCTATTGTTGCTAGGACGACTTTGAGACATACATACCTCTGAAAGGAAAATTTTGTCTTTGTCAACCGATATGTTTCTTACGTGCTTCGATGGAAAACTTTTATCTCTTTTTAAGCAGAAATACTTCAGAAAATTTCAAATGAATAGGAAAACTAAAGCTCGCTTTTGGAATTATGTTAGCAGCACATTTTAGAAATGTTTTAAAAGCTTATCTTTAACGCGTTAACCCTCTATAGCCCGAATTTTGTCTGCTTATTGGAGAAAAAATTACGATTGATTACAGTTTTTTACTTTAATTTGAAAACATTTTAACTAATAATTACCGTAGACGGATCGTGATGTCGCTACAGTAATACAGTAATCAAATTTAATAGTGCAGTGATAACTAAAGAAAATTAATTTTTTCAAATATAGATACATCAGTTTGTAACTTTTAAGTCACACGGTCCCATAGAGGGTTAAACGCCACGCCGATTTCGGTCGACGGTCGACGTTAGACTGTGTGCTGTGATACTAATTAAAAAATATTTGATCGCAAAATAGTTAAGAATTTAAGAAGAAAATTTTAAAGACTTACGAAGGAAAGTCGTGTCTTTGTTTAATGTGATTTAATAAAACGCATTAATGAATGATAAGGTATTATTTCTTGAAATTGATACTGTCAGTTTTCAGAAACCAACGACGCCTATTTCAGCGTCGGTCCTCAGGGACCGACGTGGCGTTTAACGTGTTACTATTATATTAAAACGGTTTCCACTGTATATGTTTACCAAAATTTATTCGTATAATTTTACTCAAAATGTCATGTGTACCATTCAACAATTTGTCGAATATCTAACAAGTTAATTTTTTACATATCATTGATGTTAAGTTATTGGGTTAAAGTGGTTGTAACCAGGTTTATTGAGTGTTTTCTTCTAAATTTGCGATTGATAGACATGTAGCAGTCCGTTATCGTTGTATTTGTATGGTTTTCTATCCTTTTCTTGTAATTTAGGCTGTATTTCTATACTTCACTAGTGACAGTATTAATATTTAACACGTTGACTGCCGCGCGTGTTTTACGTGGGTTCCTCATGGCGCCAACATGAATTTCTTATTATGCGATGTATATTATGTTGAAAAAAATAATATGTATATTTTCCTTGTATTGATCAAATTATTTTTGCATGTTCTGTATGCCATTAATTTCTTTGAACCATTATAGTAACAGTGGTGTTATTTTACAATTTATCAGTACCTATATTTACTCTAATTATGTATTTCTATTGGTCGCGTCGCCGATCACCAGTGGCCCCCCTGGCGCTGTAGCTAAGTCGAGTGCCGGCCACCACGGCAGTCAACGTGTTAACCCCTTCCGGTAAAATGACGAGTCTAGCTCGTCATTGGTTTTTCATGCCATATCGCACAATGACGAGCTACACTCGTCATGCATACTGTTGAATATGATAATTAATTTAGTTTAAAATTTCTAGTGTACTGAATTTGGAACACCTTTTTTACTTGTGGAAATATCACAGATCCCTATCACATATTGTTTACCATTAGAATTTCTTGGTACAAGTCACGGCCGAATTGTTGTTAGTCTGTAAGATTTCATTCTTGTAAAAATTTAGTGGTTATTTCATGCACACTTTTTCATTATTAAATCGTACCGGAAGGGGTTAATAATCTTCTGATATCACTCGTGACATACCAAGGTGCTTCTCTGATTAGTCTTAGGATCTTTGCTTGCTCAGTTTATATTTTCTTAATATTATATTTTGATGCTATACCCCATAGTGGGATTCGATATGAATCATGTTAACACTATGCCAAGCTTTCAGTAATAGCGGACAGTGGACAATTTAACCCTTTGCCTTATAATCACGAGTCGCACTCATGGCGCAGATTATAGTTCGAATACAATAACAATACACTATATTTGTAATAAAGTTTAATCTTAACTTTAACTGCGATTTCAATTTATAAGATTGAGAATTGACAGATATAAATTATGTATATTCCAATATTTTGCATTTGACAAAGTGTTAATAGCTATTCCTATATATAATCTTTACTTAGTTTTAATAATTTAGGTTTAATAATCACAAATCTATAAAATAATAATATCTAACAAGAGACATCCAAATGACACACGCCGATTTTCATGAAATTTTTATATGTTATAGAAGTCTAAAAAATATTTCAAACGTATTTTTTTTTTTTTTTTTTATCTACAATCATCCATGTAGAAGGGGTAAAAACAGCCCTCAAAGTTGGGTTGAAAATCACATTTTTGCAAATATCTGGAAAACTATTTGGCGTAGAGAAAAAATCCAGAATGCAAATTGCGTGATTTTGAAAGCCCAATTATATGGTACAAACAAATTTTCAAAAAATTAATTTATTAATACAATTTTTTACAAATTAATATTAATTTGAAAATTTCTTTTATAAAACATTGAAGTATTTTCATAAAAATTTCTACACACAAACTATAGGTATACAGGCGTGTGTTATTTGCGTGATGTCCCTTGTAAGTCTAATAAGCAGTGAATAGCTATTACTAACGTATATGAATACTAAAAGAAATCGTAAGACAAGAGGTTAAACGAGTACGGAATAGCTTTTTAAGTTCGTATATAAGTAACTTTTATTACAACAGATTAATTTTCACGAACGTATCTCGAGCACGCTCCTGTGTAACAGACTGTAAAACTGCTGTTGAAGAAAACTAATTGTAAGATATTTGTCTTTCTAAAATATTTACCCTGTTACGCTTGCCTGGTGGTTGAGAAAAAGGAATCATACGTTGCTCGCGTTTATTTTTCTTTGAAGATGAAGAAAGTGCAGAGCACGAGAAGAAATATCAGCGGTAAATTTGGACAGTAAACATTTGAAATTACTTGATTAGCTAGTCAGGCGGAATGACTTTTGTCAAATGACTAGAGGGTACGAAATTTCTCAAAAAGGCTTCCGCTACGTACTACAACTCGCGGAGATTGGACTGCATTTTTTACGATCGACTCGTGAATATCTTAAATTCTACAGCTGCACTATATTACTTGAAAACGTAGTCTAAATCCCACTCAAAGAAAGTGAGACAATTCTAAATTTCCTCTTCCTCGTAAAATCAACATTTCTTTTAGACGCTGCTTTTACTCTGCTTTCGAGTAAAATAATCAGAAAATCTTGAATTATAAGGAATTATTTAGTTTGATACTTACCGTGGAAGTCGGGGATAAGTACACGCCATGCAAAGAGAATATTTATTGAATAATCTTTACGCAAGTGTAACACAAACTCAAACCTGTTATACAAACTGTAAAACTTGCGAAACTGTAATCGTACTTGATTTAACCAAACTTTGTTTTATAGTATCTAATGCGTCACAGCGTCGACGGTTTTATGTCGCTACGATAAACTGTTTTGCAATCAGAAATTGGGTCCCGACTGAAACCTTTTTACAAATATATGTGGACTGTATATTAACACTAGAACTACCGAGTCAAAATGATTGGTTCGCAATTTCTTATAAAAATTGGATAAATTTACAATGATATATTTTTTGGAATTTTCTATTACTTTTTGTAAAAAATATATACAAAGAATTGTTACCCTTATTATAGATACTTTTTCAAATACCTATCACTTTTATTTCTTTGATACAAATAAGTCTACTCCAATCGCCGGTAGTTCTAGTGTTAACTGTTGTATTTTTTTAATGTTGCGTGATGTACAAAAGTGGTTGATTTCTTGACGAGTGTCCACGACTGTCGGAATGTCTTTACGAAAAATGTCTGAATGAATGAATGCCTTTTTGAGTGTTCGTGTATGGTCTTTTATAAACGTTGTGTCTGCTGTGATTGGTTTTTCGGTTTGTACGGAGTGGGTAGATTCTATTTCTATTGGTTGATTTTGTACTATAGGTGTGTCTAATGTAGCTAGGGTGGAAAGTGTCGATTTGGTGAAAGTGAGAAAATGTTTAGGTATTTTTTCCTATTGTTCGGAAAGGTAATGGTATCTTGGTCCCTTTCGCTTCGGTCAGGTGTGTTGGTTTTTCCGAAGAGTACTCGTAAAACAATTTTGCTTCTCTGGAATGTCTAATCTTGTGCATTTTACGACTTAATATAGTAGATTTGTGGTAGATTATTACGTCATTTCAAATTCCTCAGTTGAATATCGGTGACGTAGTCCTATGCCATTTAAAGCTCTTTAGCTGATTACCGGTAACGTAGTCCTAAGTCATTTCAAAATCTGTTGCTCAATATTGACAACGTAGTTTTACCATATATTTTTTCATGTTTGCAGCGATTTTTAAATTGTTATCGGCACCATTGCTATTTTAGATTAATATTAGATACCACGCAAAATGATGTAGATTAAATCTGTAAAAATGTTTTTAAGCCTTACGTTACAGTAAATTCGTTATACTTGTTTCTAAAAAAATACATTTAACGAATTTAAGCAGCCTTATCACTTTTAAGGTTACCTTTTAGTAATTTTTAATTTTTATCAAGTTTCAAACAACAAACGATAAGCATCATAAGTAATATGTTTTATATTCACAAATGTGCGTAAACAGATATATATATTGTTAATCCATAGGTTAGCAATTAAGTAGCCCAAATATGAAGAACTTTTAAATTAACAAAACAGTTCCATAAGGTTTGATACTTGCAAAATTTAATGTCACTTTTATTGCATATAGTAATTTATTCACAATATTCAATTTTATCCTATTATAATATTCCGCTACGCATAGCTGTAACAATAACAAATAAATAAAATTATGAATTACATTCTTCCAAAAATAAGCAAGTGTTCCGATACTTTTGAGCGGTAGTGTATACGTATAAGATAGAATTCCAAGTACTATTTTACTGTACCTTGCAATATTTATTATTATATTATCTGCAAAAATGATAAATCAACAAAATTTTGATATTGCTTTATCAAGTATTGATTTTGTTGTGTCCTGCAGTGTTAAATTTCATGAAACAACAAATTCAAAGGAAACAAATTAATGGGTGAATATTTCCTTCAAGATTTATTTTTAGGATTGTACGTATAACTAATAATACATCCTTAAAAAATTCTACTCGTTGAAATTGATTGAAATTTAATATAATGTTAAAATACATCAATAATATAATTCAGAAATATATTATTATTATTACAATTATTATTCATAGCGTTAATACATTCACGAAGAAAATTTTCGAACGGAACGATTATTCATCGCCCATATCCATCGCATTCATCATTTTGTCGTCTTGAACGGTAAACTGTTTGTCCCATCCCATCAAGAAAAAATAAATTTTAATTATCGTAAGGCATACGACTGTGATTAAAGTGTCCAATTTTTCTGCGAAACGATAATGGTAGTACCTAAATCTATTAAAGTAGTACTTCAATGTGTTCCTTAGGTTCTGTTGCACTTTTTTCTCGTCTTCCTGATTAGCTGTTGAATCTTCTGCTTCTCTGCTCTTCAGGGCTTTGTTTCCTGTTATTGAAACCTGTTGCGATTAAATTATGGCTTGGGATTTTCGTATAAATGGTATTAGAAACTTACGTCGTTTAAGTGTTTCCTCCATATTTAGCATTATTGTATGTTAGTGATTCTACTGTCACGAAATTATGATTGAATGTCCTGTAACACGTATATAACACTGAAATATAGATTAAACAAAACATATTTATACAGGATGTCCCAAAAGGTTTGTAAGTCCCTTCAAAAGATGATTTCTGAGATGATTTCAAGCAACTTTTTCCATTGCGAAAATGTCAAGATCAGCTTTGTTAACGAGTTATTAACGAAAAACACTGACCAATCACAGAGCGAGTAAAGCGGCTGGTCGCCAGCGGGAGCGTTGACTTTGTGCCGCGCTTATGCTTTGACGAGCAAGTCAGAATGTATCGAAGCAACTGTTGACGAGTATTGAATAAAAGTTATATCAAATAAGTAAATAAATTATTATTCGTGCAGAACAAATAAACTGAGTTTCAACACTCGTTCACAGTTGCTTCGATACATCCTGATTTATTCGTTAACCAATTCGCTGCCAAGCCTAAATTATATGAAGTCATTCCCATTGCCATTTATATTTTGAGTGTTATTGTTTACCAAAGCTCTGTTATTTCTTGGTAAGAGCACATATATTATCATACATAATCATTTGCAAGCAGTAGTATTTTTTCAAGTTTTTTACATTTCTATATTTATGTTTGTGGCTACAAAAAATTTGCTAATTCAAAAGTCTGCATGTTATAACATATTTAAAGTAGGACGAGTATACTCGTCTTAGCAATGCATGACACCCTGCCAAAGACGAGTATACTCGTCCTTGGCAGCGAATGGATTAAGGCACAAGCACGGCGCGGAATCAACGCTCCTGCTGGCGGTCAGCCGTCTTACTCGCTTTGCGATTGGTCAATGTTTTTCGTCAATAACTCGTTAACGTACAAAGTTGCTTGAAATCATCTCAGGAATTATACCTTGAAGGGACTTACTGACCTTTTGAGACACTCTATATATATATATATTATATTGTATTATATTTCATACATAACAAATTATTATTTCAAATATGAAAACAAAAGAACGATTCCTTTAAAAAATCTGTCATTTTTCCTTATTCTGAAATAATGGAAGGTTCAGCGTAACGCTTAAATATT
>SMSQ01022989.1:0-10782 GCA_019453375.1 Ctenoplectra terminalis | reverse complement strand
AAAAAAAAACATTCAAACCAAAATTCTTGTAACAGATAAAAAAGACAAATGCACCATTCGGTCTACGCCATCAAATTCATTGCAAGGACGAATATTGAAGAATGCGATGTTGTTGGCTAGTCCTAGCAATGTAAACTACAAACTTTTAAAGCGAGCAGCTATCAGCGCAAAAAGGTCGGTTAATGAAAAATCACAAAGAAGTGAGCTTGATTATGTATGAGTGAGTGATTGGCGATCAATAATTCATTAAAACTGGGTAAGGGTAATAAAAAACTACAAAGATCCAAACCATCGACTTGCCTCTCTGAACGGTTCGGCATATTCAGACTCGGTCTATAACGAAGGGGACATTTTCAATCGTTAGAATCGTACGTACATAGTCATGTATAAATATAAAATAACTATTGTATCCTGTTATTGCGCACCTCGAAGTGGTTTAGCTAACTCTCTATGTAATATATTTCGTTTGCACTTTTAATAAATATAAAAAGAATAACGTAATTTAATAATAGCTTTGTCACCTACGTTTAAGAAAAACAGAGTGAGAAAAAAAAGAAAAAGTCGAGGTGCACGTTTTAAAAATATAGAAGAAAGAAAAATTTCCTTACTTTTTTCCCCCGATCATGTAACTTTTTTTCAGTATCCTTGAGCATTTCCTGACTCCAGAGATCGAAGAAGTAATTTGGATCTGTATAAAACTTCAGTCCATCTTTACCGTCCTCCCTGAAATTTATTTACAGAAGATTAGTTTTTGTTTCATCTCCCAATTCCTCTTATTCAATTAATATGTGGTAAGTTTTTTGAGTATTATGTAATATTTATTTTCTTTATTAATATTTGTTGTCCATACATTTAGTATGTTTAACGTATGTATATCTTAAAAAATTAAAAAAATTGAACCAAAATTAACAGCGATTCATTATCAAAATAATGTTTCTATGATTAATTACTGATAATGATACGTAATTACGTTCAGCAATTATACATATATACAAACTACCAAGTTAATATTTTACATAATGATATTATGTAAAATATTATTAATAGATAGTATTAGATAAAATAATGTATAACTTTTATTACATAAAATAAATAAGACAATTAAATATCTTACTCCTGACTACCAAAAGCAATTCCCTGCATCAATTAAAAGTAATTATTTGCCCAATTTTTGAAAACTAACATTAACGGCAAATATTTCAACTAAACACAACACAATCCAACTTTAATCTTTAATAGTTCTAAAAATTGTACTTATTAGAGTTTGTTTTTAAATTATAGCTGTAAGTCAATACGTGAAACAAAAATCAATTAAATACCTGTAAACATTAAGTTTATCAAGAGGAGGTGGTGTGTCGCATTGATGGTAAGTTTCCAGCATTGCCGTTGGCATGGTGTCCCTGGAAACAACTTGCTGATCGAACACCACCGAACTCTTGAACGCTTTTCTCATATGGATGTCTTGCAGTGAAACTGAAACAAGAAAATACAATGTTAAATTATAGAAACACGTTATTCGATTTTAACAATTATGAAAAAGAAATTAACTCTTTTGATATTAAGAGAGCTGCAAATATTATATCTACATAAATCTTTAGTTTACAAGTTATTCATTTTTATTCAATACTTCGTATTGAATAACGAGTATTCAAAATAGTTTCATAATTTGAACACTCGGCAACTTGAAACAATAAAACTAATTATAACATATAGAGGGGGACGTATAAAGTGTTACAAGCTATTTTCCCCGAAACTATAGGAAGGTAGAGACAAAATTTTTGTTTAATTGTTTAGACACTATCTGCCATGCCTTTTTATTCCTTGTAGTGGGATAAAACTCACTTTATAGTTATTGTTATTAAATACCCAGGTGGTGAGAGACGGTGGCTATACCTGCTTTTTTAAATACAGTGTTACATTTCTTACACTTTTTCAGTAGCCCTTTTTAAATCCAACAATTTTTGTCTAAAATATTATTTCTTATTTTGTATAATAAAAGAGATATAATAAAAATGGTTATACAAGATATTTAGAAATTCAGGCAAAAGATAATAGTAAACAATTAACACAATTATAAAAAAAACGTGATCTTTTAAGGGAGTTTTTTGTCATCCTAACGATTCAAAAATCAACATTTATCCGTTAACCTTGTAGAATACAACTTAAGAATTGCAATTGTACATATATCGAGCAACACTGTAACACGAAATAAATCGGAAAGGATCGAAACATTTTTCGTATAGCAACAAACAGAGACTCTGTTAGAATCAGTTTACGCTACTCATGGTAGTACAAGGGTACAAGTCATGCTGATACGTCCTCGAAGAAACTAAAAGCACCAAAAGCTTTGGAAGAAAGCATACGTTTGGAAGGAGTGTAGTTTTTTTTTTCTCTTTTTTAAATTTTGTCATGATTTTTTCGGTAATAAGTTTGTACGTGTGTTGCAAAGAGTGTAAAAAAAACATTTCATTCAGCGAAGCTAGTGTTTGAAGCCTGGGTTTTAAAGTCGTAATGAAGTGAAAATCTGGCCTTAAATAATGTTAATACATGCTCCGTTCTCGACAAAGGGTACAAGACTAATTGGTAAATCGTGTTGGCGATGTGACTTTTTGTGATTGGACTTCAAGGACTGAATTTGTTCTGCAGAATGATGAATATTCCAAGTGGATTATCCATTAACACCTGTTACGCTTGCTTACTATCAAGTCCCGTTTGGTGAATTTTGTAATTGATATCTGATAAAAAATTCGCAGCAATAAATATCCTTGCAAGCAGTAGAGTCAAGGCTGTTTTTCTGTACCTAAACCGAATGAGCTGATTAAAAAGCGAAGGTGCAATTTTTCATAAACCCGTTGCACTCTGTGATAGCATAGTTGCACCCAACATCTGCGCGTAAAGGCTAATCGCCTTGGTGCCTCAATGTCAAACAGTAGGCTTAGAAAGTTTATGACAATTTTTGTTACGCTTGTTTAGAAAATGCGTGTGACGTGTTCAAAGCTGTTTACGAGTTGTCAGTTGAACCAACCACTGTAAAAGAAAAAGAACTAGCTGCAACGGCCACCGCAAACCTTGTGCAATTGGTAGTATCGGGCAATGATACGTGAAAAACACGAGGGTTTACTTCGTTGTATGAAAAATGAAGCGATGGGTACGAGCGGCAAAAGAGCCGATAAATTAACGAAAAAAGTTATCGGCGACTCGACGATATATTACGGTTTGGTAATTCAAAGGAATGTTTATGACGTTTAAGAAATGGAAAAGACTGCTTGGGCAGCATTACATGTATGTCACAAAAGTTCGATCGATGAAGATCCACAACACGAGTATTGTCTACCAGGTTCTGAGAGTTGATAGAAGTGGCATCAAGATGAAACAAACGAAANTTTTTTTTTCTCTTTTTTAAATTTTGTCATGATTTTTTCGGTAATAAGTTTGTACGTGTGTTGCAAAGAGTGTAAAAAAAACATTTCATTCAGCGAAGCTAGTGTTTGAAGCCTGGGTTTTAAAGTCGTAATGAAGTGAAAATCTGGCCTTAAATAATGTTAATACATGCTCCGTTCTCGACAAAGGGTACAAGACTAATTGGTAAATCGTGTTGGCGATGTGACTTTTTGTGATTGGACTTCAAGGACTGAATTTGTTCTGCAGAATGATGAATATTCCAAGTGGATTATCCATTAACACCTGTTACGCTTGCTTACTATCAAGTCCCGTTTGGTGAATTTTGTAATTGATATCTGATAAAAAATTCGCAGCAATAAATATCCTTGCAAGCAGTAGAGTCAAGGCTGTTTTTCTGTACCTAAACCGAATGAGCTGATTAAAAAGCGAAGGTGCAATTTTTCATAAACCCGTTGCACTCTGTGATAGCATAGTTGCACCCAACATCTGCGCGTAAAGGCTAATCGCCTTGGTGCCTCAATGTCAAACAGTAGGCTTAGAAAGTTTATGACAATTTTTGTTACGCTTGTTTAGAAAATGCGTGTGACGTGTTCAAAGCTGTTTACGAGTTGTCAGTTGAACCAACCACTGTAAAAGAAAAAGAACTAGCTGCAACGGCCACCGCAAACCTTGTGCAATTGGTAGTATCGGGCAATGATACGTGAAAAACACGAGGGTTTACTTCGTTGTATGAAAAATGAAGCGATGGGTACGAGCGGCAAAAGAGCCGATAAATTAACGAAAAAAGTTATCGGCGACTCGACGATATATTACGGTTTGGTAATTCAAAGGAATGTTTATGACGTTTAAGAAATGGAAAAGACTGCTTGGGCAGCATTACATGTATGTCACAAAAGTTCGATCGATGAAGATCCACAACACGAGTATTGTCTACCAGGTTCTGAGAGTTGATAGAAGTGGCATCAAGATGAAACAAACGAAACGCTGAAAGATTTTAGACACGACGTATGATTTGGTTGTCGTAAGAGATAAAGCTTGGCTTGAGTATTCCGAGCACCTTGCATCGGTGACTTCCAAAGAAATCAGAATTGCAGCTAGGAAGAGAGCGATAAAAAATGCTTTGTACGAGAAAAAGAGATTGTCTTTATGGACTCTGGACAATAAATTGTTTGCGACAAAAGTTTGAAAAGCTTTAAACGTGTTTGTCTTGAAATTTCTCTAACACGTATTTAACATACGTATAATTTTTGTGTAAACTACGATTTATTCATATCTGATAGCTTTTTATATTTTTTTAGGCGATTGAAATGGTAAAATTTTAATAAAATTCTAATTACTCTTCTTTGATATTTCTATAATGTCCCTGGTTGGCATAAAAACTACACTTATTTATGTGATAGGATGGCAGAAAGTTAGAGACATGCGAAAGGGAACGCTCAAAATTAGCCTACCACTGAATAAACTGTGGCACGAATTTAAAAAAAATTTTTTTTGAAACTTCAATAAATATACTTTAATAAAGTATATACGTTTTATTAGCACACAATATTTTATTTATTCAAAAAAATGATAAAGGAATTCCTAAAATGTATATCTCAAGGAAACCTCAAAATGACTGGTTCATAATTTCTTATAGAAATTTTATAAATTTACAATGATGACTTTTTATAAAAAAAAATATGTACAAAGGATTGTTACCCTTACTATAGGTACTTTTTCAAATACCTATCATTTTGATTTCTTTGGTACAAATTATATCTACTTTAACACTAAACCTACCGAGGATTAAAGTAGAACTATTTGTACCCAAAGAAATAAAAATAATGGGTATTCTAAAAAAATACATAACGCAAGGAGAACAAATCTTTATCTATATTTTTTACAGAAAATCACGAAAAATTCCTGAAATCGAATCATTATAAGTTTATATAATTTCTATGAGAAATTACAAGCTGGTCATTTTGACCGGTTTTGGTAGTTTTAGCGTTAATCGCTGGTAGTTCTAGTGTTAAGGACCCTTCTTAAGAAAACAACGTCAATCATCCCGTTTTGGTATACTAAGAGTTAAAAAGTTAATAAATATAGGATTTAAAATTAATCAACTAACCTTCCTCAACATTGCTATCAAGTTGAGTAACTTTCACAGCTAGTCGATCTATCCTAGCCTGTAAGGAGTTGGCCCTATCGCTCAATCCGTGAGCTTCTCTCGCAAGTTCACCAAACAGATCCTCGGCATGCCTGGATAAACTGGACAGCTGTCTGATGGTATTGGCCAACGTGCCATTCGTTACAGCCTCTAACTCCGAGGGTAACGGAAAGTTTTCGGGAATGGTACCGCGTGCGACGAGCACCGGCTCTACCAGTCGCTTCGGAAGCGGCATCTTCTCACCAAACGCCTTCTGCCTTTCCTCGAAAGATCACTCACCAGCTTCGTGAAACCTGCGAAAGTAACAGATTTCGGTCATTTTTAAAATATCAATTGATTCAATGGGTGTACAGTTATGCGTGTTATTGGATAAATGTTTTAAATTAGGACATATTTATAGAAAGGTGGGAACTTTTAGGACAAGAGTGAAGAATTTTTAGTTTTCTAAACGCTTTCGCTTCGGCTGTTTTTATCAAAAAATGGGCGTACGGTACACGGCCGTACGGGAGGCATGAGTTAGATTGTCTCGCTAGTAACATATTTTTGTGCGTTTACACTGTACGTATACTAAATTATTTAATTTAATATATATGCGTACCTTAAATATTTTTCTTATTACGTGCCTACTATTTTTAAATGTGAATGTTTATAAATTCAATGATCGCTTTATGGGACGGAACTATGGTCGCCCGTAGCAGCAAAAGGCTTAAGAGATTTTTCAATAGTACAATTTATTAAAATAAAGTAAATTGTTTTATTAACATATGTCGTATTGACTTTGGATTCAGTAGGAAAATTAGCACAAGATTTAATATCGATGCAATAAAACAAATAATTCCAAACGTCTTGTCAGTAGTATATGTTTACAAATATGTTTTTAAAATAGTTTCACATTACTGTAATATTAATTGATATAATATAAAATAGGTGTTAGAAGTGCAGTTTTCTTTCATGTTTTTTACTTAAATCATTTTTTACTCCTCAGTGAAAATATGCTGGTCAATTAGAATATTGAACAACGCAAAGTTCGGTTCGAACGATCGTAATTGTACGAGTTGGACATGTTTCTAAACCAGGCATTATTCCGTTTCTGTGTGTTAATAAGTGTACCTAGTGACACGGCTTCTTAATCGTTAAGTGATCAATTTTGACTTTAATCTGAATTTCAACATACATGCAAAGAATGAAAATAATGTAAAAAATGTAAAGGATGTAAAGAAAAAGTGTTTCAAACTTTTATATAGTATAAAATTTCTTTCTGGTAATGCATAGCAGGCCACACCTAAAATTTTGAAGTTAATCTTTGGCATTCTTGCAATCTCAGTTATGAATTATAATTGCTTTGTATATCACCTTAAAAACAAACATCTAATGCTAAAGCTGGATCGAATTCGATTCGTGGTAATAAGATTGACAAAATAAGTGCGCCTATTAACATCCTGCTAACAGTAAATGAGGTTAAGCTCATTTCTTTTAGAGATACAGCCAATTTTCTTGCTAAAAAATATCTTTTTGAATGTATCTCTCTCAAAAATTTAGCTTCAAATAAAACCAAATTTTCACTTTGACATCAATGATCAACTCATTGAAATTAAAACAAAATATATTCATCTTACATTCAACAATAATAACTAAAGGTTTGTTAACTTTATTTGGAATCAAGCTTATATAGGAATCACTGCTAATTAGAAGATAGACCTACTGGCAAAAGAAGCGGCAAATGAAATAACTGCATCAGATACCAGGGCACCACCACTTACCGATTTATTTAGTGCCCTTATAGTTCAAGCAGAAATATCTACCAATATTTTATTCAGAACAAAGTAAAATTAAAGGTATAGACTACTTTGAATTTTTTCACAAGGATAGAGATAATCCGTGGTATAGTGTTTTATTTTAAACGCTTCATTAGCCAAAGTTAATTCTATATTTGACAGTGCGTGTTAATGCAGAACAGATCTTCAAAACTTAAGTCATGATATATGTATATAGCAATGTTCAGATCATGAGAATGAACGCGAACTATTCCTAACAGTGCGCCTCAAACGCGAACTCTGACTCCCACCACCTTGTACTAATTCCTTCCTATGCCATGCTGATATCGAGGGTCTAAAAATTATTGGGTTGTCCGGAAAGTTCGTGCCGATTTTTAAGGAAAATTCAAACGCAACACATTTAAATTTCCTTGTATATTTATTAAATCATACATGTTCCATTTTGTTCTATAATCTTTCTCCATCTCTCGCGTAACTCGAATATCCCATCGTTCCAGAACTTCTTAGGTTCTTCGGCGAAAAACATGTCCATATTTAACGCTAGAACTACCGTGCCAGTCAAAATGACCGGTTCGTAATTTGTCATAGAAATTTTATAAATCTGCAGTGGCGCATTTTCAGGGAGTTTCTATAATTTTTTAAACGAAATACGCGCAAAGAATTGTTACCCCTAATATAAGTATTTTTTCAAATACTTATCATTTCGATTTCCTTGCTACAAATAAGTCTATTTTAATCGTCGCTAGTTCTACCGTTAATAGCGTATAAAACTAACGAAAATGAATGTATCCTAATGAAACTTTTGTCTGAAGATTCCTGAAGTGTCACTCTTTAGAATATGTACGCGTGTCGTTTGTTTTTCAATCATTCCGAAATTTTCAGACCTGTTCTAATGGCACCTACCGAAAATCGGCACGAACTTTCCGGACAACCCAATATTTATAATTTTTTTAAATCCTCCGTAAGAATTCATCTACAATTAAATAATATTAACTAATAGTTGTAAACTGTATTAGATAAACTAATTAATTGTAAATTGGGAATTATATAGAAACTAACTACTTGTATGTAAGATTATACGTGTTGTATAAACCATATCTGGTTTAAAGCAATAAGTAGATAAATAAATACTGAACAATGCTCTTATAATGTTACTATAAATCTCTTAATAAACATTGTGTAGTTCAAAATAAAACAATGCATCTCTCGTTAATATGTATTAACATAGAAATTCTACTGAATTTTTTAAACGCAATACTGTGAATTTCTGTTTCATACGAGAAAAACAAATAAATCGGCTTATTATTATTGTCGTACTGACAATTGTCGCAAAACCGTGTATATATTATAAATTGTATTTAAAGTTTTGTGCAAACTAGAAAGTAAAACTAAAAAAAATTATTTCGAAACCTCCGCAAGCTAGGATTGGGTTAAATGTATAAGGTATGGATGTTGTTTCATGATGGATGCTCCAAGCATGGGAACATTTGTGATTTATGTGGAAAAATTAAGAAAAAGCAGCATATCGACTAATTTTCTTTTGTATTATAATTTGTATAAGTTACATGTTTTTGGTATTTTTCAAGGTCTGTCTCACCCGTAACGCGTGGTTGTTCTAACCTGAACATGCGTGGATGTTCTAACCCGAACATGCAAGTGAGACAGTCCATTTGCAATGTTGGTTTTTCTTAATTAAAAAACAAAATAAATATTTTAATATGTTAATAAATATAATTTATGTATATTCAAAATTACTTATGCGTTGCTTTAATTTGCACAAAATAACAAAAGTATAAAAAACCAACAATGCAATGGCTTTTTTCCACAAAAATGGTCAAACTATCCCGGATTTATCCATTTATTTTAAGTGTAATTAAAAACAAATTCTTAAAGTAGAAAAGTATTTGTACAATCTTTCTGAAATTTAAAAAAAAATTTTGTTTAGATAGAAAACAATTTTTTATCTATACACTAACTGAAATTATCGATTCTTTTGCGACGGCTATTAAAAACTTGTCCATTGTTGGAAAAGAATTATGGCGAAGGAAAAGCTATTATATAGAAAAGTAAATATGGAAAATAAAACAATAAATTTCAATTATTAATTTTGTTTTTCGTTTATTAAAATACTTCGATTTTTGTAGAAGTTATCATTCAACCCTCGTAGTACTCGATAAACAATATATCCATTCTTAAATTGATTACTCTCTGTCAAACATATATTTGATTAGTAGATATTAACGTAAACAAAATCACGTATTCATAAACTATATCTAACGAGATAATCAATAAATTTACCGATAAATCCAGCAGTGTTGGATTAATCAGTAATGTTTGTATCGCGTCAAAAATACAGCCACGGGTGGTTGGAGTTTTCGATTCGATGAAAAGCGACGACTTTGCGATGAAACAATCAGGAAAAGTCGGAAAGTAATTTGCAACGAAGTAGACTGGAGCGCAAAGACGACACTCGAAGCTCTTTGTGCGCGAGGATACCCTCGCCGCAGGCATCAAGGGCCGTTAATGGGATGAATATTTGATCTGTCAGGAGACACTGGTGTACATGATCCATCTGCACACGTCCCGTTTGATTCGATCTTTTCATTTTTCAAATCGAACTGCACGATCGACGCTCGTACAAGCGACAAAACGTGCTTCGGTTAATTGAAATGGGATTTAATTGAAATATCAACCATTCTGGAATCTGCCGGTAAGTTTATGATTCGGAATTAAGCACACAGTGTGCACCTGTGATATTTTCGAGAAAAAGTTACGACCAAAGTCATTAACTTTGCGCCAGATTACTCTTGGTCGATTCAATGAAAATGCGAAGCGCGCGATAATAAAAATCTTGCTCTTTTTGTACAAGTTCGCGGAGATGACGATGTACGAGTAGGGCGTTGCAAATGATCGAGCGAGACATTTATCATGTTGGATGAGTAATGGAATTGTTATTGCAGGAAGTTGTTCCTGTTCCCAGCTGGTCACGAGATGTATTTTGCTTCGTTATCGTGAACTGATAATGAGTTGTACGAAGGGTGCATTTAATAGTAGAGTCTTTTTAGCAAATATGTGATTGGCATTTTTTGTATTTTATAGTGTTTAATTTAACATTGCTCGAATTAGTGAACGCGTAAGGACCTTATTTACGTATAAATTGATACTTGTTGAAGGATAAACTTAACAATAGAACTAAATTTTTATTTTTTATAATATTTTTATCTTTTTTTCTGAATTTCAATTCAAAAATTTTATATATTTTGAAGAAAAATTTATTAACAAAGGAATTTTAGTAGATACTTTGTATCATTTTTCAACTATATTTCATATTAAATTAGTCTTTCTAATAATCATGTTTGAAATGAAATATTGAACTCCTATAAATAGTTCAACTTATGTTACGTTTATGAGACAAATCTCACAAATTCATTAATAATCTCTATATTGCGATAAAACTAA
>SMSQ01022981.1:47476-71952 GCA_019453375.1 Ctenoplectra terminalis | reverse complement strand
GTTAAGAAAATACTCGTAAAAGGCCGCGCTGAATGCGCCCGACCGGGACGTTGTTATACCCGGCGATATTGTCGCGTGTTATGACACACACCGACAGCGATCATTGCGAGCGGCAAAAATTTTCCCGGTTCCAACGCGATTCCGTTGGCTGGCCGTTCCATTAAACGGGTCCAGACGCGTGTGTTAAGGAGTACCGGGCGAATTACTGCAGATATTATGTTGGTCTTAATTATCCTATTAAATGATGGATACGTGATTATGCTTTTGGGTATCGTTAGGACGGATAGATACGGTGCTGGACGAAATTACATCGGAATTGGAGTGATAATTATTTGCTGATTTATTGTTTGGCTGTTTTTTTGTTTGTTTGATGGTAAATGTTGAATTTTAAATGTTATTCAGAAATTGTGTAGTGTTTGTTGGTTGGCTAATTGTTAGTTTGATTGGAGAGTTTGGTACGGTGTTGAAGTTGTTCACTGTTGTGAACCGTGTTGAGGAGTTTTTAAGTTCAAGCTTTGGTACGTTGGGTTTTTTGGTGAAACTGCTGTGTTCGAAGGAATTGACTGTTTTTTGTTACTGAAGTTTGTTTAATGTGCTGTAACGTTTACACAAAAATTGGTTATTTTTTATTATTAGATTTTGTATAGGAATTAGATACAGGGTTCAAAATAATTGTTAGTTATTTGTATCGAACTGCTGTGTTCGAAGGAATTGACTGTTTTTTTATTACTGAATTTTGTTTAATGTGCTGTAACGTTTACACAAAAATTGGTTATTTTTTATTATTGGATTTTGTATAGAAATTAGATACAGGGTTTAAAATAATTGGTAATTATTTGTATCGAACTGCTGTGTTCGAAGGAATTGACTATTTTTCACTACTGAACTTTGTTTAATATGCTGTAATGTTTATACAAATTGGTTATTTTTTATTATTGGATTTTTTATAGAAATTAAATACAGGGTTCAAAATGATTGGTAATTTTCGATCACTGAACTTTCTCTCTGCACTACCATGATTGAATGAAACTGGCTATTTCAGATTACTGAATATTACCTGTGCACTAGAACGTTTACACAAATTGCTTATTTTCGATTATTAGATTTTGTATAGAAACTAGATACAAGGTTCAAACTAATTGATAATTTCGGATAATCGAACTTTCTGTAGACAACATGACATTTAAACAAAAAAATCAGCCATTCTTGATAATTAGACTTTGCATAAATACCAGCTACAATCTTAAAAAAAAATTAGATATTTTCGATTACTGAACATTACCCATGATCTACAACGTTTAAACAAATCGGCTACTTTCGACTATAAACTAATATAAATAAACAGCGACTTTTTTCCCCACAAAAGGAAATATTTTTATTCAATAATGCATTCTCTATTCAACCTGCAAACTCATTTTTTCTTTTCAACATCTCAACTGAATTCAGTCGCATTTCAAAGCACGGGAACGCAATTATCGCTAAAAACCGCACGAACTTATTCACCAAACTTATACAGAGTTCAAAACAATTGGCAACTTTCGGTCATCGGACCTCATCTAGGTACTGTAACGTAAAAAAAAAAAGTTGTAATCCATTTCGTCCAGAACAGTGACATTAAACCGTACCTACGCACGACATAAAACGAAAACCATCTGCCGACTATAGAATGGGAAAAAGGGGTGGGCGTTTATTCGAATAAAGAAGCTACTTCTCGGTCCATTACTGCGAGTTAATTGTACTGGCGGTGGAGATTCGCGGAGAGAAATCAGCTTCCGGGGAATGGGCTGCGGCGGCTCGTGTAAATAGAACAGTGTCGCGGAGGATGGTTCAAGGGAGGAAGTCGCCCTTGAAATTTCGCCTCGTTCCCACTGATGGTGGTTTGTCGATAGTGACATTAAGCCCTCGTTAAATACGGGCACACCCCCGTCGTAAAAGTATACTTCAAATTCGCCGCGTAGCTTGGAATTAAGTCGAGTTTGCAAGTGGCATCCGACCGGACAACAACGGCAATTCAGTTTTGCATAGGAACGAGCTTCTCGAAACAGACTTTCTTGCCGCATTAAAACGCGCTAGGAAAAGTCTTGCAATTCCCGATGAAAACTTTCTGTGGCCTTTGCTGTTTGACTTTTCCTTCAAAGGGTTTAAACGGGTCTGCCTCTTCCTCTCGTTTACGTTAAGCGTCGACCGTGGCTCAGCCATTCGCTTTGATCACGGTGCGCGCTCATATGCAATTAAAACCACGTCATAAACTCGTGTCACCGTTAACTACGTTCCACAGGCGAATCTGTATTTTGGCCGAATTATCAAATACGTGGATGGCACGGTTCCGATTACTGCGTGCACGCGATACCGATTTAATTCGGACGGTTACTCCGGCTAGTAAATGTATAATGAATTACGAATCTATCTTTCTCGACTGTTCTGGTGGTTGTGTAGATTCAATTTCATGTAGTATCTTGAAAATTTGCATTGTAACTACAGGCTAGGAAGTATGAAGGAAATTTGGTCGTGGACGGTGGACGTTTGACTTCGAGAAGTCGTTGGACTTGTAGAGATTGTATCATTGGTACTTACGATTATTGGAAGATTATTGGGTATCCAGGTTATATTATTGGGCCTCAGGATCGGGAAGGTTCAAGGTTACGGTATTTGTGCTTGTAGTTGGATAGAAGTTATTGGGAGTTATGGAAGTTATGTGATTAGCACTCGTGGTTTTAGTGGAAGATCATCGGTTATCAGAATGATATTGTTGGTAGGCTTTGTAGTTATGCCATTGGCACTTGTAGTTGTCTAAAAGTCATTGGAATCATGGAGATTATATGATTGGTACTCACAGCTGCTGAAAGATCATTGGTCATCGGGATTATACTATTGACACATAGTTACCAGAAGATTATTAATAATAAATGTCATATTATCAATACATAGAATCACTTGAAGCCTACACGAAGAACGTAGGGTTCAATATTCTAGATCATAACATTGGCACTTATAATCACCTGAAAATCATTAAAGTAATTGAGATTGTCATTAGTACTCACGGTCATCGGAAGATCACTGATCATCAAAGTTACATTATTGGTACTCAGAATCACCTAAAAGTTACACAAAACCATTTGCACTTATAGTTACCCGAAAGTTATTAAAAGTCATAGAAATTATGTCGTAGATACCTACAGCTACTGAAAAATCATTGATCATCAGGATCATACAATTGACACACAGTTACCAGAAGATTATTAATAATAAATTAATAATATTATTGATACTCAAAGTCACCTAAAGCCCACACGAAGGACGGACGGTAGCCATTTGCACTTATAGTTACCTAAAAGTTACTGGAAGTAATAGAAATTATGTCGTAAATACTCACAGCTACTGAAAGATCAATGATCATCAAGATCATAATATCGACACTCACAATTACCAGAAGATTATTAGTAATAAATGTCTTATTATCAATACACAGAGTCACTAGAAGCCTACACAAAGAACCAAGGGTTCAGTATTCAAGATCATAACATTGGCACTTATAATCACCTGAGAATCATTAAAGTAATTGAGATTGTCATTAGTACTCACGGTCATCGGAAGATCACTGATCATCAAAGTTACATTATTGGTACTCAGGATCACCTAAAAGTTACACAAAACCATTTGCACTTATAGTTACCCGAAAGTTATTAAAAGTCATAGAAATTATGTCGTAGATACCTACAGCTACTGAAAAATCATTGATCATCAGGATCATACAATTGACACACAGTTACCAGAAGATTATTAATAATAAATTAATAATATTATCCATACTCAGAGTCACTTAAAGCACACACGAAGAACCAAGGGTTCAATATTCAAGGTTATAACATTAACACTTATAATCACTTAAAAATCATCGAAGTAATAGAGATTGTCACTAATAAGATCACTGATCTTAGGATCATCTGAAAACCATTACCATGCATTGGCACTTGCCATTATTTAAACAACGCAGAGTATAAATTTCCTCTTCAAAGTTTCTCCAAATTTCAGGACAATGCCTGTTCCACGGATCCCGCGTTATACTTTACTATAATACGCGTCGAAAAACACGCTCGGCACAATGGGAATTGATAGACACAACACCTCGGGCGGATCTCAGAGCCGACTTTTAGTTTTAACAAGTCGTAAAGCAACCGCGGAGGCATTCATCGCCCGCAGCGCGGTCTGAAACGCACTCGAACCCGGCTTGTTTCCGGCAAGCAGGATTTAAGTGAGTTCTTAACGAGCTTCTCGTTACAGTTATCTGCCGCTCGAGAGCGACTAATACCTCCGACGCGACGGCCACTTTAACCGTGATAAAACTTCGCGGCAGGCCAGCCCTTATCAGATCGCCGAAACACTGACTTTAAGATTAGATTCAGACCTGCGTGAACGCTTTTTAATGCATTCGCCGAGAGGAACAACTCTTACCAGAGAACTCCTTAAACGAGTTACGATGAACTTGTTTTCCCAACGCAACCACCCGGTGGCCCACCCTCGCCGTTGCTTCTTATCTGAGCCCACCTTGCTTCTTGCGCTCCGCGGTTAGCCGCCTCGAGTTCCCCTTTGCAGCGAAGAAGAGGCGACACCGGAAGTCGTTGTTCATTCGCCGACCACCAGACTGGGAATCTCGTTCTGGAACGGTAGCGGCGGATCAGAAACTAGTTTCCCTTCACCTGCGTTCCTGTGTTCCTCGAACGCCTCGCGCGGGGAGGAAAGAATCGATCGTATTGCTCAACTGGGACTCGTACTTGAATTCTTTTCTGATCTAAACGGTCCGGTTCTTTCGATTGTTCCGAGACTCCGAGCTTTAGAGGTAATTTAGAGACATGAAATTTTCTTGGAGGTATAGCTGTTGTAAGTTTCATGAAATGGTTAATCGAAGGTTGTTTGGTTCAATTAATTTACGGTCTGATAGGTTCGGTGTTATTGTGTTATTGGACTTTTAGTTACTGTGCACCGAAATTTTTTGATGGAGGAATGCGAAAACTAATTGTGAGATGAATGAAAAAATAATAGTAGGAAGTAGCGGTTACTATATTTATGACGAAAGATGAATGGAAATATTAATATTTTGGATTGATAATTAGTATCAAGGGACGACATTATTTGTCAAAATAATGGTTAATGTAGTCATGGCGAAAAATTAATGTAATTATTAATATTTTGCATTGATAATTAGTATCAAGGACGACATTATTTGTCCACAATGGTTGACAAAATAATGATCAGTGTATTCATGACGAACGATGAATGTACATATTAATATTTTGCATTCATAATTAGTATCAAGGAACGACATTATTTGTCCATAATGGTTGACAAAATAATGATCAGTGTATTCATGACGAAAGATGAATGTAAATATTAATATTTTGCATTGATAATTAGTATCAATTAGTATCATTATTTGTCAAAATAATGGTCGCAATATTATTTCTTCACATACCCTTAATTTTGCTCTCTTCTGTACAAATAAGTATACTTTCATTCTACTGTCAATATTATAATTTTCACAAACATTTAGGAGTTTATTTTACAATACTGAGTAACACTTTTTAAACAAATCACAGTATATAAAAAAAAATAATTAATATTTCACAGAAGGTGACCCACTATTTATGAAACCACCTGAATTTACTTCACCAAATATATATTTTTAGTTTAAATATAAATTAAATTACGACGTATTGATTATTATTAAAAAAAAGTAGGCCATCATTTTCCAACTTACCCTGCATAATTTCTATTTTACTGCGCCTGGCGTCAACCTTGTTGAACTACCTCCGGTAACTATTCCGGAACAAATAATTTTTAACATTCTTTCTAAATCCACAACCGAAAACCGCCCGAAAGACCTAATACTCCAGACCTCCAACTTCGGTAGCAGAAACTACCGCATGCCATTAAAGCGATAGAAAATTTCTCCCGCAAAATTCTACCGGCAAGATTGTTCTGAAAGCGTTCGTTTAGCTTCGCNAGACACAACACCTCGGGCGGATCTCAGAGCCGACTTTTAGTTTTAACAAGTCGTAAAGCAACCGCGGAGGCATTCATCGCCCGCAGCGCGGTCTGAAACGCACTCGAACCCGGCTTGTTTCCGGCAAGCAGGATTTAAGTGAGTTCTTAACGAGCTTCTCGTTACAGTTATCTGCCGCTCGAGAGCGACTAATACCTCCGACGCGACGGCCACTTTAACCGTGATAAAACTTCGCGGCAGGCCAGCCCTTATCAGATCGCCGAAACACTGACTTTAAGATTAGATTCAGACCTGCGTGAACGCTTTTTAATGCATTCGCCGAGAGGAACAACTCTTACCAGAGAACTCCTTAAACGAGTTACGATGAACTTGTTTTCCCAACGCAACCACCCGGTGGCCCACCCTCGCCGTTGCTTCTTATCTGAGCCCACCTTGCTTCTTGCGCTCCGCGGTTAGCCGCCTCGAGTTCCCCTTTGCAGCGAAGAAGAGGCGACACCGGAAGTCGTTGTTCATTCGCCGACCACCAGACTGGGAATCTCGTTCTGGAACGGTAGCGGCGGATCAGAAACTAGTTTCCCTTCACCTGCGTTCCTGTGTTCCTCGAACGCCTCGCGCGGGGAGGAAAGAATCGATCGTATTGCTCAACTGGGACTCGTACTTGAATTCTTTTCTGATCTAAACGGTCCGGTTCTTTCGATTGTTCCGAGACTCCGAGCTTTAGAGGTAATTTAGAGACATGAAATTTTCTTGGAGGTATAGCTGTTGTAAGTTTCATGAAATGGTTAATCGAAGGTTGTTTGGTTCAATTAATTTACGGTCTGATAGGTTCGGTGTTATTGTGTTATTGGACTTTTAGTTACTGTGCACCGAAATTTTTTGATGGAGGAATGCGAAAACTAATTGTGAGATGAATGAAAAAATAATAGTAGGAAGTAGCGGTTACTATATTTATGACGAAAGATGAATGGAAATATTAATATTTTGGATTGATAATTAGTATCAAGGGACGACATTATTTGTCAAAATAATGGTTAATGTAGTCATGGCGAAAAATTAATGTAATTATTAATATTTTGCATTGATAATTAGTATCAAGGACGACATTATTTGTCCACAATGGTTGACAAAATAATGATCAGTGTATTCATGACGAACGATGAATGTACATATTAATATTTTGCATTCATAATTAGTATCAAGGAACGACATTATTTGTCCATAATGGTTGACAAAATAATGATCAGTGTATTCATGACGAAAGATGAATGTAAATATTAATATTTTGCATTGATAATTAGTATCAATTAGTATCATTATTTGTCAAAATAATGGTCGCAATATTATTTCTTCACATACCCTTAATTTTGCTCTCTTCTGTACAAATAAGTATACTTTCATTCTACTGTCAATATTATAATTTTCACAAACATTTAGGAGTTTATTTTACAATACTGAGTAACACTTTTTAAACAAATCACAGTATATAAAAAAAAATAATTAATATTTCACAGAAGGTGACCCACTATTTATGAAACCACCTGAATTTACTTCACCAAATATATATTTTTAGTTTAAATATAAATTAAATTACGACGTATTGATTATTATTAAAAAAAAGTAGGCCATCATTTTCCAACTTACCCTGCATAATTTCTATTTTACTGCGCCTGGCGTCAACCTTGTTGAACTACCTCCGGTAACTATTCCGGAACAAATAATTTTTAACATTCTTTCTAAATCCACAACCGAAAACCGCCCGAAAGACCTAATACTCCAGACCTCCAACTTCGGTAGCAGAAACTACCGCATGCCATTAAAGCGATAGAAAATTTCTCCCGCAAAATTCTACCGGCAAGATTGTTCTGAAAGCGTTCGTTTAGCTTCGCCCAAGGCCCAAAAGGTATCGTTCCGCAATAAGCTGTTGGAGGCGCGGGCCGTGTCGTAAAATTTCGCCGCAGAACGGCGTCGAACCGCGCTCCGTTTCTTCGCATACTGGTTTTAACGATACGTACTATTAATTTTAAGAGGAACGTCAACTATGCTTTAACGACGCTTACGCCGCGTTTGCCATGGGAGAGACCACTTTTCTGGGACTTGAATTTAACGATCGCATTCTATCAAGCCTTACTTACTATGGACGAAACGTTCAGAAACGAAACTATCCAGGATTCTTTATTTTTTTTTAATATACAGGATGATCCGTCTAACCTGATGACCCAAAAAATACATAATACAGAGGAACCAGATATTTATTAACGCTAAACCTACCGACGACTAAATTACACCTATTTGTATCAAAGAAATTACAGTAATAGATACGTGGAAAAATACATAATGCAGCAGAAACAAATCTTGAATCAAATACTTTACAGAAAATCAGAAAAAAATACTTAAAAGCGCACCCTTAATAATTTATAAAATTTGAGTAAGGAACTACGAACTTCGGTAGTTTTAGTGTTAACCCTTTGCACTGGTAAACTTTTTTAAGTTTCAAAAGACTATTGTAAAAACTTAGTGTTCTTTTGGAAAGAAAAACAGAAAATTATAAACGTTTATGATTTCTTGTTTATTTGGTTAATGTACATTTATTTTCAAATAAAAGAAGCGTTTAAATCGATGAAAATATAGAATTTAATTAAAAATATGAAGATAATTATACACGTCGCCATAGCGGCGCCAGCCGAGCGCAAAGGGTTAATATCTTTACTATTTATCAGTACCTTTACCGATGATCAAAGTATACTTATTTCTACAGAAGAAATCAAAATTGAGGGTATGTAAAGAAATAGTATTGCAAGGAATAGTCGTATATATTTTTAATACAAAATGATGGAAAATCCATTAAAAAGCACCGTAGTTAATTTATAAAATTTCGGCGAAAGTATTGGTCATTTTGACCGGTTTGGTAATTCTAGTGTTAATATTAATAATTTTCAGTATACTACTAAAGATAGCTGAAACAACAAAACATTTTCGAGCTAAACTTCACAGTCTCGAATTTACAATTAAGAAGAATATAACAAACTGTATTAAATTCGTTGTCTATGTTGGCAAACCGTTGTCTATATTTTTAACGCAAAATGAAGTAAAATCTCCGAGAAAGCATCGTAGTTGATTTATAAAATCACGGAAAATCCTGAAAAATGCGACATCGTAAATTTATAAAATTGCTATGAAAAATCAGAGGCAAGTGATTCTGACCACTTCGTCTAGTGTTAATCAAATCCATACAAAGTAAACCGGACCACCGCGTAGCTAATGTGGTCGCTAAGGACATCGGCAGTCGATGCTGCTGTAAACAACCGAATAAAAAAAAAAGAAGAAAGAAAAAAAGAATCCAGGAACGACCCGCGATGTTTTATTGAAAAGAACAACAATCGAATGGACGAAGAAAGAAAAAGCTGGTACTCGAGAATGTTTCGCTGTTTTATGTATTTTTCCTCTGTTTAAGAGGGAAAAGGTTTACGTTCCGTATGGATCAAAGCGGCAGACGCCACAGGGACGATTTAATTTCGCGTGCTGCTCATCGCAACACAAGTTCGCGCCGTTATGGCAAAGGCGTGTCGTTTTGTACGTACGATCAAAGGGCTTTCTTGCTATTTACTTGCGGCGTCAGAGGTAATGCAACTCACCGTTCTCTGTTCCTATTTTATGCGCATTAATGTGCTTCTCTGTGTGCCAATTATCACGCTTTCCGAGTCCGTGTCGTAAAATTTCGCCGCAGAACGGCGTCGAACCGCGCTCCGTTTCTTCGCATACTGGTTTTAACGATACGTACTATTAATTTTAAGAGGAACGTCAACTATGCTTTAACGACGCTTACGCCGCGTTTGCCATGGGAGAGACCACTTTTCTGGGACTTGAATTTAACGATCGCATTCTATCAAGCCTTACTTACTATGGACGAAACGTTCAGAAACGAAACTATCCAGGATTCTTTATTTTTTTTTAATATACAGGATGATCCGTCTAACCTGATGACCCAAAAAATACATAATACAGAGGAACCAGATATTTATTAACGCTAAACCTACCGACGACTAAATTACACCTATTTGTATCAAAGAAATTACAGTAATAGATACGTGGAAAAATACATAATGCAGCAGAAACAAATCTTGAATCAAATACTTTACAGAAAATCAGAAAAAAATACTTAAAAGCGCACCCTTAATAATTTATAAAATTTGAGTAAGGAACTACGAACTTCGGTAGTTTTAGTGTTAACCCTTTGCACTGGTAAACTTTTTTAAGTTTCAAAAGACTATTGTAAAAACTTAGTGTTCTTTTGGAAAGAAAAACAGAAAATTATAAACGTTTATGATTTCTTGTTTATTTGGTTAATGTACATTTATTTTCAAATAAAAGAAGCGTTTAAATCGATGAAAATATAGAATTTAATTAAAAATATGAAGATAATTATACACGTCGCCATAGCGGCGCCAGCCGAGCGCAAAGGGTTAATATCTTTACTATTTATCAGTACCTTTACCGATGATCAAAGTATACTTATTTCTACAGAAGAAATCAAAATTGAGGGTATGTAAAGAAATAGTATTGCAAGGAATAGTCGTATATATTTTTAATACAAAATGATGGAAAATCCATTAAAAAGCACCGTAGTTAATTTATAAAATTTCGGCGAAAGTATTGGTCATTTTGACCGGTTTGGTAATTCTAGTGTTAATATTAATAATTTTCAGTATACTACTAAAGATAGCTGAAACAACAAAACATTTTCGAGCTAAACTTCACAGTCTCGAATTTACAATTAAGAAGAATATAACAAACTGTATTAAATTCGTTGTCTATGTTGGCAAACCGTTGTCTATATTTTTAACGCAAAATGAAGTAAAATCTCCGAGAAAGCATCGTAGTTGATTTATAAAATCACGGAAAATCCTGAAAAATGCGACATCGTAAATTTATAAAATTGCTATGAAAAATCAGAGGCAAGTGATTCTGACCACTTCGTCTAGTGTTAATCAAATCCATACAAAGTAAACCGGACCACCGCGTAGCTAATGTGGTCGCTAAGGACATCGGCAGTCGATGCTGCTGTAAACAACCGAATAAAAAAAAAAGAAGAAAGAAAAAAAGAATCCAGGAACGACCCGCGATGTTTTATTGAAAAGAACAACAATCGAATGGACGAAGAAAGAAAAAGCTGGTACTCGAGAATGTTTCGCTGTTTTATGTATTTTTCCTCTGTTTAAGAGGGAAAAGGTTTACGTTCCGTATGGATCAAAGCGGCAGACGCCACAGGGACGATTTAATTTCGCGTGCTGCTCATCGCAACACAAGTTCGCGCCGTTATGGCAAAGGCGTGTCGTTTTGTACGTACGATCAAAGGGCTTTCTTGCTATTTACTTGCGGCGTCAGAGGTAATGCAACTCACCGTTCTCTGTTCCTATTTTATGCGCATTAATGTGCTTCTCTGTGTGCCAATTATCACGCTTTCCGAGGATCAAACAGGAAGGGCTGCGTACATCGAGAAACATAATCATTTCCATTGTCACACGATATAAGTACTTGCGCGAACGATTGATATTCGTCGTGTCAAGATTATGATACTTTAAATTTTTGTAGGAAAAAAGATCTTCATTGACTGAAATTTGCATTATTTTAATACTTTGGACTTCATTATTGCCGCTATAGCGACGTGCGTAATTTTCTTCAAAAGTTCAGTTTTATACTTTTTTTTAGACTAATATTTTGTATATTAATAATTTTTATACTAATATTCTATATATTAATAATTTTTTATACTAATATTTCATATGGTAATAATTTTTATACTAATATTCTACATATTAATAATTTTTATATTAATATTTCATATGGTAATAATTTTTGTACCAATATTCTACATATTAATAATTTTTATACTAATATTTCATATGGTAATCATTATTATACTAATACTCTATAGATTAATAATTTTTGTTCTAATATTTTATACAATAGTAATTTTTATACTATTATTTTGTATATTAATAATTTTTATTCTAATATTTTATATATTAATAATTTTTATACTGATATTCTACATATTAATAATTTTTATACTAATATTTCATATGGTAATCATTGTTATACTAATATTCTACATATTAATAATTTTTGTACTAATATTTTATACAATAGTAATTTTTATACTAATATTTTGTATATTAATAATTTTTATTCTAATATTTTATACAGCAATAATTTTTATACTAATGTTTTGTATAGTAATAATTTCCATACTAGTATTTTATATTGTAATCATTTTTATACTAATTATTATTTTTTTTTTTCCAATGAATCATTTTTCTTAAAAAGCTCCTCAATTATAATAGTTGCCAATAAAATTGCATCATTTCCGAAAAACACAGTTTTTCATTGCACACTTTTTAGTCGTACTAAATTGTATCACCGTAGTCTTTTAATAGTTTTAAACAATCTCATTTTTCAATTGTTTAGATAAATTGTTTCACCGTTACGTGCGATTATCAATTTTGAAAAAAGCGTTCACAGCTTGTTTGAGGTGGTGTAATTTCTCTGGCCACCACTGTGTACATTGCTTCTATGCATTTTTATTTTATTCCACAGTTTTTTATAACTCTTCATTCGTTCGCGAGTAGCGCATCATATTATTTCCCAACGCTAGTTTCGTGGAACCCGTCAATTTGACGCAATTGTTCGAGACCTTAGCTGCTCCCTTTGATAAAAACCCACTGTTTGAAACGAGTTAAACCGAATACGAGATTCGACTTTGCCACATGGAGATAACGGAGAGTCGCTGGACCGCAAAGGTCGAGTTACTTTCACGTCGAAGCGCTACGTTCCTCGATGCTTTTATTTACAGCCTGTACCATTGATCGTACGCAATGGTGTTGTACGTAATCAAATCTTCGTGTCGTAACGGCACGTACGGCGGAGTAACGTTTCCATTGATTAGCGAAACTCGCTGAACGCGAAACCGTGTTCCCGAGTGCTGAAATATCGAGTTGTTGCCTATGAAATATCCGTTTCTGCGAATTTATTCCAACAGAAATACGCGTTTTAAAAGTTCTTCAATCAAACTTTTATCGAAGCTCAAACTTTAATTCATAAACGAAAGATTTAACTTTAGGAACGTGCTCTGTTTCTTTTAGAGGCGGAAAGGGTATCGGTTAGATTTGGTATTCTCACTAGAATCACCAAACTCCTGAAAATTATCGATCTCAGATATCTTTCTTACATTATTTTGGCAAAATGTCGATTTTTCNGCAATAATTTTTATACTAATGTTTTGTATAGTAATAATTTCCATACTAGTATTTTATATTGTAATCATTTTTATACTAATTATTATTTTTTTTTTTCCAATGAATCATTTTTCTTAAAAAGCTCCTCAATTATAATAGTTGCCAATAAAATTGCATCATTTCCGAAAAACACAGTTTTTCATTGCACACTTTTTAGTCGTACTAAATTGTATCACCGTAGTCTTTTAATAGTTTTAAACAATCTCATTTTTCAATTGTTTAGATAAATTGTTTCACCGTTACGTGCGATTATCAATTTTGAAAAAAGCGTTCACAGCTTGTTTGAGGTGGTGTAATTTCTCTGGCCACCACTGTGTACATTGCTTCTATGCATTTTTATTTTATTCCACAGTTTTTTATAACTCTTCATTCGTTCGCGAGTAGCGCATCATATTATTTCCCAACGCTAGTTTCGTGGAACCCGTCAATTTGACGCAATTGTTCGAGACCTTAGCTGCTCCCTTTGATAAAAACCCACTGTTTGAAACGAGTTAAACCGAATACGAGATTCGACTTTGCCACATGGAGATAACGGAGAGTCGCTGGACCGCAAAGGTCGAGTTACTTTCACGTCGAAGCGCTACGTTCCTCGATGCTTTTATTTACAGCCTGTACCATTGATCGTACGCAATGGTGTTGTACGTAATCAAATCTTCGTGTCGTAACGGCACGTACGGCGGAGTAACGTTTCCATTGATTAGCGAAACTCGCTGAACGCGAAACCGTGTTCCCGAGTGCTGAAATATCGAGTTGTTGCCTATGAAATATCCGTTTCTGCGAATTTATTCCAACAGAAATACGCGTTTTAAAAGTTCTTCAATCAAACTTTTATCGAAGCTCAAACTTTAATTCATAAACGAAAGATTTAACTTTAGGAACGTGCTCTGTTTCTTTTAGAGGCGGAAAGGGTATCGGTTAGATTTGGTATTCTCACTAGAATCACCAAACTCCTGAAAATTATCGATCTCAGATATCTTTCTTACATTATTTTGGCAAAATGTCGATTTTTCTTAACCCTTTGCACTGGTAAACTTTTTTAAGTTTCGAAGGACTATTGTGAAAACTTAGAATGTTCTTTTGGAAAGAAAAAGATAATTATAAATGCGATTCCTTATTTATTTGGTTAATTTACTTTGATTTTAAAATAACAGAAGCGTTTGAACTGATGAAAATATAGAATTTAATTAACCCCTTGGCTTACGATTTATTCAATCTTGATACATATTAGCAATAGTTATTCGCGTCTTTGACACTCTGTCAAACGCAAAATATTGAAATATTACACGTATTTTGTGTTTATTAATTTTCAATCCTGTAAACTGGAATTATAGTTAAAGTTAAAATTGAACTTTATCATAAATATTGCGTGTTTTTATTGTATTTTATTCAGAATCGGCGCCACGAGTGTGACTCGTGGTTATAGGGCAAAGGGTTAAAAACATAATCTCTGAAGAAAACTATGCATGTTCCTATAGCGTAGGAGTCTAAAGGGTTAAGATAGAAAAGTAATAATTATATATGGCAATTTATTTTTCACACAGGAATATAACTGTGATAATTTGTGCATGGTATAGTTCGGTACATATTTAAAGTTAGTTTCAATGCTAAAATAAAAGTTTGTTTAGCTTAGGAAGATTCAATACCGCTGTTGTATGGGGATCGTATTTTGTAATTTTTAAAATATTGGAAATAGTCAGAGAGAAATAGAAAATGGAAAATATAACTTTGGGAACGGGTTCTATTTTTTTCCACAAATGGGAAAATATTGTTTCAGTAGAATTTGTTAGCTTTTAGAATTGTAGTGTCTTTTTGTTCAGACATCGTATTGAAAACGCATTTTTATAATTTATAACTGCATAGTTAAACGATAAATATGTATTCTTTTAAAGGAACACCTATCTTTAAATAACATATATTAAAAATTCAGATGAAAAAAATATCTCTGTTGTGTCAAGATTAATCTTGAAACGGTTAAAAATACTCAGACCCTAACTTTAACCGCTAACGTCTCCAAAAACGAACAAAATTCACCTCTGTGAATTCACTTAACAACGAATTCCAAATTACCCACGGTGCATCATCTAAAACTATCCCCAAACAATTATTTCCAAAATTCTTCGAGCTTTATAATTCCCTTTCGAGAGTTCAACCTGAGCTTAAATAAAAAAAAAAAAAAAAATCGTAAACATTTGTAATATTCTTTTTCTTTCCAAAACAACACTTTAAGTTTTCATAACAGTCCTCTGAAACTTAAAAAAGTTTACCAGTGCAAAGGCTTAAAAGTGCACGCTGGGATTTAAAGTATCCCACCTTTTTGATGCACCGTAATGCATGGTGAGATATTTTTAGTCCCACTTCGACTTAAGGAAAAGGATGTGCTTTAACAAGTATTATTCATGAACCCACATGACACGGTGGGACTATTTGAGTCCAATCCTATACGAAAAACAGAAAATAACAAACGTTTACGATTTCTTATTTATTCGCTTAATGTACATTTATCGTAAAACAAAAGAAATGTTTGAATCGATGAAAATATAGAATTTAATTTAAAAACTTAATATTCTTTTGGAAAGAGAACCAGAAAATAACAAACGTTTACGATTTCTTATTTATTCGCTTAATGTACATTTATCGTAAAACAAAAGAAATGTTTGAATCGATGAAAATATAGAATTTAATTTAAAAACTTAATATTCTTTTGGAAAGAGAACCAGAAAATAACAAACGTTTACGATTTCTTATTTATTCGCTTAATGTACATTTATCGTAAAACAAAAGAAATGTTTGAATCGATGAAAATATAGAATTTAATTTAAAAACTTAATATTCTTTTGGAAAGAGAACCAGAAAATAACAAACGTTTACGATTTCTTATTTATTCGCTTAATGTACATTTATCGTAAAACAAAAGAAATGTTTGAATCGATGAAAATATAGAATTTAATTTAAAAACTTAATATTCTTTTGGAAAGAGAACCAGAAAATAACAAACGTTTACGATTTCTTATTTATTCGCTTAATGTACATTTATCGTAAAACAAAAGAAATGTTTGAATCGATGAAAATATAGAATTTAATTTAAAAACTTAATATTCTTTTGGAAAGAGAACCAGAAAATAACAAACGTTTACGATTTCTTATTTATTCGCTTAATGTACATTTATCGTAAAACAAAAGAAATGTTTGAATCGATGAAAATATAGAATTTAATTTAAAAACTTAATATTCTTTTGGAAAGAGAACCAGAAAATAACAAACGTTTACGATTTCTTATTTATTCGCTTAATGTACATTTATCGTAAAACAAAAGAAATGTTTGAATCGATGAAAATATAGAATTTAATTTAAAAACTTAATATTCTTTTGGAAAGAGAACCAGAAAATAACAAACGTTTACGATTTCTTATTTATTCGCTTAATGTACATTTATCGTAAAACAAAAGAAATGTTTGAATCGATGAAAATATAGAATTTAATTTAAAAACTTAATATTCTTTTGGAAAGAGAACCAGAAAATAACAAACGTTTACGATTTCTTATTTATTCGCTTAATGTACATTTATCGTAAAACAAAAGAAATGTTTGAATCGATGAAAATATAGAATTTAATTTAAAAACTTAATATTCTTTTGGAAAGAGAACCAGAAAATAACAAACGTTTACGATTTCTTATTTATTCGCTTAATGTACATTTATCGTAAAACAAAAGAAATGTTTGAATCGATGAAAATATAGAATTTAATTTAAAAACTTAATATTCTTTTGGAAAGAGAACCAGAAAATAACAAACGTTTACGATTTCTTATTTATTCGCTTAATGTACATTTATCGTAAAACAAAAGAAATGTTTGAATCGATGAAAACATAGAATTTAATTAAAACTATAATCTCTGAAGAAAATTATCCATATCGCCATATCGGCGCCAATTGAATACAAAGAATCAAGAACTATATTTCACAATCGAGTACCTTTATCAGCCCAATATTCCTACACTATTCTCAGCCGATCTTTACTCCGCCTATCATCATCGCTCGAGACGCGACAATTTCTCAACGATTCCAAACCGCCGGTCGCCAAACGCGTATTCACAGCAGATCCACTTCCTGCGACGGCCTTGTTCCACGAAGAAAGAGGAAGTCAAGGTGGAAGAAGCGGATTGCCCTTCGCGGGCAGACCGGTCGTGTCCCGAGTGTACGCAGAAAAAGGAGCTCGCGTCGATCCCGCGCCGCCGATACTTGTCACGAGTCGTTCCTCACGACGGCTTTGACGGTTCGAGGAAGACGAAGAAAGGGACGAGCATAGGATGTCGAAGAAAAGGAGGAGACCGACTGAAAAACGGCTGGCCATTGATATAACGAACGTGACCGGCGCACCTTCGACACTATTACTCGCCGGAAAAAGACACGCGTCGCGTCCTGGCCGGTTCATGGTCCGCGTGGCCGCTCGATAAATCGGTGTTAAGTCGAAATTACGATCGCACGGGGGTGTCGGTAGCGTTTCTGCGTGCCATAGCAAACGGGCCGGGGCTTAAGCCTCGTTCTGGCATCATCTGGATCGGTCGGACGCTCAGGTACACCCTCGACTTGATGTCGATTGCCTGTGAATCGGCCGGTCGCGAGATTTTTGCGCGACACTTTTTGGCTGGTTCGAAGGTTTCTGTTCTTCGGTGGAATGGCACGGATCGAAATATATATAAGATCGTAAGATTGTCTGGGAGTAAAAGCAAATATCTGGTATTTCGATGAAAGAATTGTGAGAAGTATGAGAATGTAAGGTTATTCCAGGTTAACTGGATTATTTTTTGTGCTCATATCAGGGAGTTTGTTATAAATGAATCGTGATGTAATACAGGTGAAATTTGAGGCGGGTTGAGTTATAATTTTGTTTGAATCATATGGAGTGTGGCGGCCCTCCTATGATCCATCACCAGAGGGACCTACAAGACCGACTTTCCCGCAAGTCCTCGGAAACAGTACGATTAGTACTTATACCGATTTCTCTCCTAACTTCAACATCCCCGCGTCTAAGGCACGGGCCTGCTAGGATGCCTTACTGACGAGTCCACTAGCAGGCCCCGGACGAAACGCTTCCTATCCTTTTCCTTCCATTTTTCATACGCCACTAAAGGAGTAATTGGCAATTTTTGAACATTTTTATGGCAACCACAAGTGTTTATTAACCCTCTATACCTGGAATTTTGTGTGCTAATTGGAGAAAAAATTATGATTGATTACAGTTTTTCACTTTGATTTTAAAATGTTAGAAATTGATGTATCTATGTTTGAAAAAATTAATTTTGTTTAGTTATCACTGCACTATTAAATTTGATTACTGTATTACTGTAGTGACGCCACGATCCGTCTACAGTAATTATTAGTTAACCCTCTGTAGCCCGAATTTTGTCTGCTTATTGGAGAAAAAATTACGATTGATTACAGTTTTTCACTTTGATTTGAAAATTTTTGAACTAATAATTGTTATAGATGGATCGTGGTATAATTACAGTAATACAGTAATAAAATTTAATAGTATAGTGATAACTAAATAAATTTTTGAAAAATATAAATACATTAATTCGTAACTTTTAAGTCACACGGTGCCATAGAGGGTTAATATGCTAGAGTTTGACACTAATAATAAGTCTATAAATAACTATAAATACACATAATATAGTCTCTATTTAGTACAGTTACAAATAAATTTGGCTACCTTCCTCTACTATAAATAAACATACACGCGACTTTCGTAGCCAATTAATCGGATCTATTGTTCCACCGGGAATTCTTGAAGTAGAAGATTGCTCAGCGAATTTGTACCGTATAATGGAAGATTTAAAATAATTTCACTGAAAGACAATAGAAATTCTGTTACATTTTCTTTTATCTCATTCGAAACGGTATGTATCGATCCAAGCCTTAAATATCGTGCAAAGGTAAATGGTCCGTTTAAGAAACTAGAGCGAAAACGTCGATTCACCGGGTAAAAGAAATAAAAGGACATGACTACGATTACCCTATAATTGTTCGTCGGCTAATTATTAATGCTTTGAGGCTGAAAGCCGCAAAATGCGGTCAGCCTTTGGAGATTCCAGACAAAGCCTTCCGTCCGCTAGGAAACCTCTGCATCTTTTTTTCCCCTCTCTTTTCCTTATTCGTTTTATACCTATTTAAAAAAGCATGAACAAAAGAGCACGCCCTAAACAATTTTACCCCCAATCGATTACATTTTCCACCGCTTTGACGGTGCAAGTGTTCCGTGAACGCACAGAGTGCGCCTTTAAAGAAGGACAAAGGAAGAAAAAAAAGAAAAAAAAGAAAAAAAAAAGAAAAAATGTTATACATCGATCTACCAAAAGTATTATTATACCATTGTATCGAGCGAAAGCCTTATGCATAATATTATATCGCATCCGTTCGTTTGTCGCGCGATCCACGGTGGCGCTTATGCTAATTCCAAAGGCTTTTCAACGGCTGCGAAGGGTGCGGGACCACGGATTGTTCGTACGGATCTTCGTGTCAGCGTCTCGTCACTGTCACGTTGGATTAAAATCCGGTTCTCGATTCGCGCGTTCCTCTCAATGAAAATAATAACCGACTCTCCGATAGGTTTCGCGATCGAATCATTCTTTGTCGCTGAAAATCCTTTCATTTCGACGGCGAAACCGGGCTCTAAGAGCGCCAGATTAAAATTTTTTCACCGCTGGTATCAACACGCGTTGAGCTGGAATCGAGTTTCCCTGTGTATATCGTCTGTTTCGTTATTGTCGTGATGAACTCGGTATTGATGGTTTAGAATTATTACAACGGTTCTTTTTATTTTATTTTATTTTTTTTAGTGCTTTGTTACGTTATCTCAATTGCATTTATACTGAAAGAAACATTTATATAATACTAAGTGGACTGATTAAAAAAGTGACTCAGAGAAAGTAATGTGATCATCTCGAAGGCTTCTCTGAGCTATGTTATTAGAGAAAAAAAATTTGAAATGGTCCATTAGCAAGAGAATAATTTACAATGGTCATGGAGATGATTGACCTGTTATGAAGTACGGATCAGTGCTGAGTCCTTTAAAAATTTAGAACTACATTTAGAAGTAAATTTGGAAGTTTTTAATTAATAACAAGATTTCTAAGAAACTACACTTAAAATTTCGCTAAAATTTCGATATTCTATTAATTAACTATAATTAATGAAATAATTAACTATAAATTAGAGCAGTGCTTATTGTTGATTCGCGTGGATGTACGATTTTTGCCGCGACGGTACAATTTTGTTTCTTCGTGGAAAAGTACATTTAAGGAAAGTTGACTTAGGGGGTTGAAAGCAAAGGCTTCGCTCTGAAAATTATTGTACAATCTGTATTTTTTATTTTTTTTTTTATAGTTATAACGGTTTAAATATTGACAATTTTCCAGGTAAAACTTAGAAATCCTTTAATTTTGGCGCCTAACATTTTTCACTCAAAGAGTTAAACCCTTGTGATATTTTTATTCATTCTGTAAATATTCCTAATTGTAATATTTCTGGTGGTTTATGATACTCGTTTCAATTTTATTTCAAGGTTTTATGTTTTATGTTATTTTATGTTTGTAGCAACGTTTGAAACATTCGATATATTCGAGGCTAGTGTTTGTATTTCTGTTTTCACAGCGATTATTTGGAACGACTCCCTTTATTTTATTCTAAATAGTTCAGACGCCCGATTGTGCGATCATTCGTTTATCCAACTACTTTTACCTCAGTTCTTGTTTTTTTAAATAAATTATAGAAGCTTCCTTTATCACTTTCCATCGTCCGAAGCAGGTGCCAATAATAACCCACCCCGTGCGTGTGCTTCATTCCTTTTTATTCACGCTGCACCGTAACGCTGCAGTTGAACAACAGTAAATTAGCCAAACAACTGTTCATTTTCCTCGACCCGACGCGTTGAATCTCGTTTTTCTGTTGCAAACATTATGCATACGTGTTGCGTGTGTAATTACACGGCTCAAAATTGCATGACGTGATACGATGAAATTACGAAAAATAAAGAAAAAAAGGAAAAAAGGAAAAAAAATGAAAATAAAAACAAGCGGGATAAAGAACGGGGAGAGGAGAAAAAGGGTGAGAAGAAAGAGGATGTAACAGGCAGTTGCCGCATCGCAGTAAATAGCCGGTGTCCTGCTGCTTTAAAACCGTTTTAGATTGCAGGTTTCGAAACGATTGTTATCGGTCAACAGTCATCATTGGTCAGTTTACATAGCTGCCTCGTATCGATCGACATTCCCGGTAATTACGTATTGTCTGTAGAACGCTGCCGTGTCGGTACTACGCGTTTACACATAGGCGTGCTGCACGAGTACGTATAGAGGGTACTTCAAATCCACTTTAGCGATGAACAGGGGACACAAAAATGGAAAGAAGATGGTACACTTAGACTTTAAATTTCGAATTGAAATTATCGGAGCATATTCTCTAGATCGTAAACTAATTTTCTAAGTAAAAAAAAAAAAGGTCGAAATTTTTCATTTTACTCGACCCTCCCCCATTAACCCTTTTAATGCCGGGCGAAAAACGAGTGCCTATGCGAAGATAACCGGCCGAATTTGACAAATATACAAGGATTTGTAAAAACGGTCATAAAAAGCAAACTACAAATGATATTTACATGATTAAAAGCAACGTATTCAGGACGAAATAGAGAATAAAGCAACGATACTAATTTTTCAATATATATTGAAAATCATATGAATAACATAATTATAAATTATTATAAAAAATATAAAAATTGAGTTCCCTCTTTCAAATCGTTTTTACAGATAGAAAAGGCATCGTTTCATCGTAACTTTATATAAACCATTTAGTACGCAATATATAATTTGCATTTCCAATTTATTTTCTAAAAAAATTTATTATATTTCACACAGAAAAATAAAAGATAACTCGATGGTGACAGTGCGGGTGACAACGCCGCCCGGCGTAGAATGTGTAAAAAGTCACACCCACACGGGTTTCTAAATTCTTTTGCAACGAAATTAGATCATTTACAATCAAATTAGATCATTTATGGATCATTTATAAATTTATTTTGAGATAAAGCTTTCTCGCAATGCGAAGAATAAGGCGCCATTACACGTGCAACGATATATCGTCGTTGGCACTTTTGGCAATTCTAGCGAACCACGATTGTATATCGTCGTCCGGCACTAAAAGGGTTAACCCACTCACTACCAAGGACGAGTATACTCGACAGCCTGTATATTTTAGCGCCGCTTGAATTTAGTTTTCAATGTTATTAAAAATGTTTTCAATGTTGAGTATCGCGCTTCTGGGATCCAAATGATAAAAAAAAGTAGATGAGAATGATGATCTTGGCAGTGTGTTTCAAAATCATGAAAATATGTAAGCAATACCTAAGGAAAATACTTATCGTGGATTTTTTCAAATTATTTATTTATGATGTTAGAAAAATGTTTGGAATTTTAAAAATGTTAGGAGACTTCTGATATACTGTGTTTCGAGATATTTTGATGTAAGGATGAGTTGGAACTGTTAGAACCAAAGATAACCGGAAAAAAAAATAATCAGAACTATAAGTTCAAGTATTTAAAAATTTATTTATTATTAGTACAAATTCAAGTAGTTCTAAATTAAATTTATTACTAGAACCACGAATCGTTAAACTATGCCTATTCCTACTAAAAAAAATTCAGAATAATATGTACTTAAAAAAAATATAAGATGGAAATAAATCTTTATCAACATTCGTTGCAGAAAATCACAAGAAATTCCTAAAAATGCGTCATTGTGAATTTCTAGAATTTATATAAAAAACTGGAGATTAATCATTTTGACCACTTAAGCAGTTCCAGTGTTGAAAACTTTCGCTCAATCGAAAATAGTGAAATTTTAATCCAAGAACTGTAAAATTGTATTCGAAGGTCGCCATTTTGAAAGTTTCCTGCAAGCACAAGCAGTTGCACGTTATTAAAATAGGGCATATGTTTATTTAATTTTTGTTTCATCATTTTGTATTTCTCCACCATCGGTAAATGAAACACTCGCACGAACAAAGGTTTTTTTTTTGAGTGTGCATGACGGTTCCGCGAAACGTGTCGCAAACACATTCCAGGTTACTAATAAAATGGCGTTCGCCACAGGAAGAGGCGACCGAGTTAGATTCTTTCCAGGATACAGCTAAAAAATTGGTCACACGCTGCACACGGCATTCAGTTTGATTTGCGACCGTCGCTCGCTTCTCTGTCCCTATGTTTCCCGACGCGTGTAGATGGAGTGACTTCCATTGAATTTGTAGGTTAGATGTGCGAGTCCATTCGTCTGTAGGCTTCCCAACAATTCTGATGCTCGCAGGCAAATATAATCAGTGGTATCAATAACGATACATTTTTTTTTATTTTAAACAATGCAATTAAAAATTTTTTTCCGCTTATTATACACAATATTACGTGTTCTGAGAAACATAAGATGATAATAGTAATTTTAGAATTGTGGAGAAAAATGTATCGAAATATAAGAAATTGTTGTTAATAGTTACAGTATTAATTTCGGATTAATAAGAAAATTAAGAAGTGATTCCGAAGATTTAGAATATTAATTTCGAATTAATAAGAAAATTAACAAGTGATTCCGAAGATTTACAATATTAATTTCGAGTTTATAAGAAAATTAAGAAGTGATTCCGATGATTTACAATATTAATTTCGAATTCAGAAGAAAATTAAGAAGTGATTTCGAACATTTACAACATTAATTTTGAATCAATATGAAAATTAAAATATGATTCCGAAGATTTACAATATTAATTACGAATTAATAAAGAAATTAAAAAGTGATTTCGAACATTTACAATATTTTTTTCTATTTATTGTAATTTACAGTAATACTCCGATTAACGCTCAAGATACATGGTTGGTAGACTGAGGATTTTTATTTTTAAAGAATGACGCTTCAGACATCTTTAGACAAAAGATTAGTTAGGATATATTCATTTTCGTTAGTTTTATACGCTATTAACTGTTGAACTACCGACGATTAAAATAGACTTATTTGTAGCAAAGAAATCGAAACGATAAGTATTTGAAAAAATACTTATATTAGGGGTAATAATTCTTTGTGCGTATTTCGTTTAAAAAATTATAGAAAATCCCTAAAAATGCGCTACTGTAAATTTATAAAATTTC
>SMSQ01022981.1:31947-47437 GCA_019453375.1 Ctenoplectra terminalis | reverse complement strand
ATTAATAAGAAAATTAAGAAGTGATTCCGAAGATTTAGAATATTAATTTCGAATTAATAAGAAAATTAACAAGTGATTCCGAAGATTTAGAATATTAATTTCGAATTAATAAGAAAATTAAGAAGTGATTCCGAAGATTTACAATATTAATTTCGAATTCAGAAGAAAATTAAGAAGTGATTCCGAAGATTTACAATATTAATTTCGAGTTTATAAGAAAATTAAGAAGTGATTCCGATGATTTACAATATTAATTTCGAATTCAGAAGAAAATTAAGAAGTGATTTCGAACATTTACAACATTAATTTTGAATCAATATGAAAATTAAAATATGATTCCGAAGATTTACAATATTAATTACGAATTAATAAAGAAATTAAAAAGTGATTTCGAACATTTACAATATTTTTTTCTATTTATTGTAATTTACAGTAATACTCCGATTAACGCTCAAGATACATGGTTGGTAGACTGAGGATTTTTATTTTTAAAGAATGACGCTTCAGACATCTTTAGACAAAAGATTAGTTAGGATATATTCATTTTCGTTAGTTTTATACGCTATTAACTGTTGAACTACCGACGATTAAAATAGACTTATTTGTAGCAAAGAAATCGAAACGATAAGTATTTGAAAAAATACTTATATTAGGGGTAATAATTCTTTGTGCGTATTTCGTTTAAAAAATTATAGAAAATCCCTAAAAATGCGCTACTGTAAATTTATAAAATTTCTATGACAAATTACGAACCAGTCATTTTGACCGGCACGGTAGTTCTAGTGTTAAATATGGAAAAGTTTTACGCCGAAAAACCTAAGAAGTTTTGGAAGGATGGGATATTCGAGTTACGCGAGAGATGGAGAAAGATTATAGAACAAAATGGAACATATATGATTTAATAAATGTACAAGGAAATTTAACACGTTGACGCCGGCGCGGATATTCCGCCCCACAAAAAAATTAAATAATTATGTTATTTTTATAATATTGAATGTCTGTTTATTATGTTGAGAATTGAAAAATAAACCTATTTTGTACTACCTATTTTATGAAATACAAGTGTGACCCACTGTGATGCATGCTGTCCCACGGAACAGACGCGTGTGACCCACCGGTGATGCACGCCGGCGTCAACGTGTTAAATGTGTTGTGTTTGAATGTTCTTTAAAAATCGGCACGAACTTTCCGGACAACCCAATAATTTAACAGACTATCGTATATAATAATCGTCAAGTATTCCAAGTCACTCGTTTTATGATTACCATTTCGTTCCTTTCCTAACAATGACACATCTCGCGGTAAAAAATGATGCAAACGAGTCAACACGCTATGATCCATCAAAAAACAAACACTATCTAAAGTTCTATTTAACGTGGTTAAACTCTCTCGAGCTAATAGTAGAAACAGACGTCTGGTTGAACTGTCTGTTCTATGGCTATCGCGTTTCTTCATCACTGTAATTACGATTTTATCTGCGCGTCTCGAGCTCCTTAATTGTCTCATATTTGTACTGCTCTGTCTACGTCTATATACACACCGCCATGCAATACCATACGGTAATCAAAACGCGTGTAAATAACAGCGACCGTACCAGATACTCTATTCAGAATCTCCTCTTGCTCCACGAGACGGTATATATAAACAATACAAAATTTTCTCAGCAACCCATCGCGTCTTCTCAAGGAAATTATTTATCATGGAAGATTGCAACCGCAACATACTTGACATACTTTGTTATTGTTTCGCGTATCAGATCCGAAGGTAGTCGAGTACGCGACTTATCTGCGCATCAGCTGGAAAAATGTCACCGCGAGGGAACTCGATAAATCTCTGTTTCATCATCTCGCAATAAAAACCATCATCTCGTATTATATCTCGTTTATATCTCTTCGTTAGGTCGCAAACTTCCTCGATCGAAACGGAATGAAAAAAAAAGAAAAAGAAAAGAAAAAAAAAGAAAAAAAAAAAAGAAAAAAGAACGATCGCGATTGAAACTGATTAAAACCGTTAAATCCTTGTCGAAATCGAAAAGGGCTCCTGATTGTAAGAATCGACGGTTCTTTGTTAATCAAAATACGCGGTAGCGTCAGGTCCTTTATTATGAATATACACTGCGGTGCATAACTATAGCACCGACTAAATTTTTAGCTGTTTTATACTTTAGATTAAAAGTGCAAAAGAATTAATCGTAGAAATTGAAAAAGTATGAGAAAAATGAACCGTAGACTAAATCACATTTAAATTGCCCTCTTATACAAAACAATATAATAGAAAATGTGATTTTCAACCGTTGCGTAACTATACCACCGGCGTTGTTATTTACTAATTTAGAAATGCAATGATAAAAATAAGTAACGAAATAAGTAGAGATATATTTCGAAAACTTATCGATAGCGTTCCAGATAGAATTTTCGAGCTAATTACAAAAAAAGGTGGTTCTACGAGATATTAAAATTGTTTATCATTGATTTTATCGATGCGGTGCTATTGTTACGCAACAGTGAAAATTCAGACTTTCGATTGTATCGTATTGTACAAAAGGAGAATTTAAATAAAAATTAATTTAAAGTTGATTATTTTTCATACACACTTTCAATTTTAACAATTCATTTTTCTGTATTTTCAATCTAAATTCTGGAACAGTTAAAAATTTAGCCGGTGTTATAGTTACGCACCGCAGTGTATATTCTACAAACACTGGAGACGTTCGGTGATCGACTGTTCGGCACGGTGATCGTATAACGACTGTCCTCCGGCCGTTTTTTCCCAAAGATCGGCTGGTGTTGCCGAGGACCGAGGGTCCGTCTGTTTTCCGTCAGCCCCGGTTGTAAGACAGTCGTTGGAGCAGTCGCACAGCTCGTGCTGAGATTATTTAGGGTGTATTTAGCTTCCACAAAGTTCGTGGAGCCGTGTATGTAGCAAAAGACAATTTGCCGAAACAATAACAATACTTTATTTAAATATATTTAGGTGTAAAACACAACTTAGCAGCTGTCACCGTCCAATGTTCAAGAATGAGAGCGAAAGTACTATTAACAGGTTGAGTGCCACGCGCATTTTAGGTAGTTTGCCGATGGCGCCAATATGAATTTCTTATTATGCGATGTACATTATGTTGAACAAAATAATATCTACATTTTCCTTGTACTAATAAAATTATTTTTGCATGTTCTGTACGGCATTAATTTCTTCAAACCGTTATAGTAACAGTGGTATTATTATAAAATTTATCAGTATCGATATTTACTCTAATTATGTATTTTACTATTGGTCGCATCGCCGGTCACCGGTGGCCCCCATGGCGCTGTAGCCAAGTCGAGTGCCGGTCACCGGTCACCCCCATGGCACTCAACCTGTTAATGAATGAATGTCCTTAACGAATGTATCTGCCCGAATGTAATTGTCCAAATGTATCTCCAAATGTAACCATGTCCGAAGGTATCCTATGTCCTTATATCTAAATTCTGTCCGTCCAGGGGTGTGTCCTTGAAGCTAAATTTTGTAGCGGGAAAATTGTCTTGTCCAATCTGTGTCCGTTTCTGTAGTTGGGGCGTTTTCTACAAGCAGTCCTTGGGTGGTGGAAATATTGGGGGTGGTAAATCGAGTAAAGTCAAAGCTGGCGGCCACGTGTTCGTCGAGTCCGTAGTCCGAGGGGTAAAGATTATGATACGTCAATTGCTATTGAGCAGAGAGGCCCAAATTCCTTGAGACCTAGGGCAATAAACTCAGGCAAATATACTGGCGGGAACGTCCTCACGACTCCTCGATAGTCCAAGGAAAGGACATTATTGTAACCGCCTTCAGAGCGAACACACGCATTATTAAAACGCATATCAAAAACGCCTACAGACTCTTTTCTGAAAAACCGTTCGAATCCCGATTCCACCTTACACTCAGGTAGTAACTAAGGTTTCGACGGTTCTCCTGGTAATTAAATTACTAGCATGCAAAAAACGGTAAAATTAACAAGTCCTCAAAAATAGCAGCTGGCGTGTCCGTATCATAAACTTGTGTCAGTCCGTTATCCTAACAGGATGGCCTCATGTTGTTACGTACAAATTCTTGCCTCTCATTATTTTCGGTTCCAACATGATGGAAGCTAAATCAGGAACTGACGCGTGTATCCAGCGTTTCCAATTGATCGTTTGAAAAGCTACTTGAAATAACTGGATCCGTTGCACACACGTGAGCCAGGTGACCGTCGACTGTTGATTACTTGGAAAGAAAAAAAAAGTTGATGACTAACGACCAGATAAAAGGCGGGAGTGCATTCCAAATCGCGGCGCGTATCTCGTTCAAGCGATCACCGGCCACCTGACAAAACATTCCGCAGGAATCGTTCGGGATACGATCGACAATAATCGTGTCAATATTTTCCGAGGAATTTTAAGTGGCCGAAAGGATTGCGAGCGTAGCAATGTGATTTCTAGAAAAAAAACACTTTGCGCATGAATATGGATCCCCTACAGGGTCCCCCTTGCGACTTCCGGCGAAAAGTTCCGCGTAATAATCCGAGGTTATCTCCGGCGACTGAAAAGTTTCGTTAAGGACATTTTCTGTCGCATCGAAACTTCGCATCCCGTTAGAGGAAGCATCTCTTTCGCGAAAGTAGCAACCCTTTTTCTCGTTTTTTTTCATTTTTCTTTTGCACGAGATGTTCGTTTTGACGAGCTTCCCTTTGAGCTACGGGCTGGGTTACGCGCGACAAAAGGGATGCGTCTGTTGCGATCCACCGAAAATTTTAATAAATATTGAGAGGAAAAAGTATCAGGATCGTGGAATTATGGAATCATGGACATGGTTGGAAAAAATTGTGACACGGAGATTGATCTTGGTTTATTAGAAATCTATTAAAGTTAGGCTCTGTTCTCTATGTGTTGTAGAATTTCTGATTTATTTTTTTAGCTTTACTGTATTCCAAAATAATATTTATTATAACTTACCTGTATAGGATCCTTAATTTGTATTTTTTTTATTTTTATTGTATTCGAGACGGTTATTTACTATAATTTTTCATGCATCATGCTTTGTCAGAGAAGATACATCAGAATTGGAACTTTTCGTCTATGTAGGATTCCCGACTTGTTTCTTTCTCGTTTATTTTATTTAAAAATATTATATACTATCATTTTTTACCATAGGATCTTCGACTTATTTTTTTTAATTTTTATTGTATTCGAGACGGTTATTTACTATAATTTTTCATGGATCATGCTTTGTCAGAGAAGATACATCAGATTTGGAACTTTTCGTCTATGTAGGATTCTCTACTTGTTTCTTTCTCGTTTATTTTATTTAAAAATCTTATTTGCTATCATTTTTTACCATAAGACCTTCGACTTATCTTTTTTATTTTTTCTATATTTAAAAATGCTCTTTGCTACAATTTTTTACGAGGATTCTGGTTTTATTAGAGACAATGCACCGAAAAAGGAACCCTATCACTTATTAAAGCCTCCAATTAATTTTTCTCTTTCATTTTTACTACATTCGAGAATGTTATTTAGTACAATTTTTCATGATAAGACCCTCGACACATTTTTATAATTTTTATTATATTTAAAATGGTGCTTCGCTACAATTTTTCAATTGGATTCCGGCAAAAAGTTGGCCCTTAGCCGACTAACAAACCAATCTTTCGACGTTTAAAAATCAATTTTAACTTTCGCATTGAACGTTACCCCAGAAAAAAAAGAATGAATTGTCCTTTTTTTCACCGGAAATTCCGTTACTCGCATAATTTTCTCCGACGATAAAACTGAATGACATTCAATTTCGTAACTTCTGAAGGGGCTCCTTTAGCTGCGTAACCGTGGAACGGTGAAACGGGGCAGGAAAACTCAATCAGGGTAATACGAAATCAATTGTAAGGCAATTAAAGCGGAGAGCCATCGATGCTTTGTGCATAAAACTTTCGAAACTCGATCGCGAAGTGAGCGCCGGTTATTGCGCTGTGTGCATTGTCCGCGACGGTCCGCATTCATTTGAATTTTTAGTTCTGCCGATCTTTCTGTAAAACGATGTCATAGATATCATTACACGCAATTACGAGGAGCAAGTTTCGCAGTTTCACCGGAACGCTGTCCGTGATATCGACGGATCGTTAAGAGGAATCTTTGTCGGCGTATTTTAATTAATATGCCAAAGACAAGCCTCATTTTTCCTCCATTAATAACCGTGTACTCGATCCTTACAATTTATCGTCGTTATTAATTGTTTCCTACCGAACATCCTAACAATTGTCGTATTCGTTCTGTGTCGAATTTTGATTGGAAGAGTTTCTGTATTTTTTTACTTTTTTTTTTTTTTTTTTTTTTTTTTGCGGTGGTGTATCCAGGATGAAAGAGAAGTTGAAAAAAAAACGTTATAATAGAAAATTGCAAAATTAGTTAGCATTGCGTGCACTTGTAGCTGCAAACGTTGCGTGGATGACTTTCTGCACGCCACTGAATCATCAGCCCAAAGGGCTACGATAACGAGATAACATGTTACGAAGCAGAGTCAATTAAGTAATCCCGGTTACACGCGTTCGCCATGCAATATTGGGTTTTCAACATATTTCTCTTTGGAGAAAAAATAGCGAGCTGGGAATGGCAAAAGGAAATCATTCGGTAATTTTTTTAATTCGCTGTTCAATATTTGCAGTGTGATAAAAAAAGATTTTGTCACTTTTCTGTGGAGAGAAAAAAGATTGGTCGCGAAAGTATCCGGTCACTTTAGGTATTCTTTTTTTTTCCTCTTTTGTAAATTGCAATCTGTCGCGGTGACGTTCGGTAATTTTGTATAGCGTTGTATACGATTATAGGTTCGTGAAGAAATGAAAAATCTATTCTTAACGAACTTTCAGAGTTTATTTTCTGATACTTTAAGTACGATAAGAATTCGTTTAACGCTATCCCAATTAACGGTTTTAAAAAATGACAAATGCTTCGTTAGTGAAGAATAACAAATTTCAGAAGTGCCACGATCTTCGACAACAGAAAAATTAATTTTTTCTTTGTACGTACCTATATGCATTATATATGTTTTTTAAAGTAACATAAAAGTAAAGCTTCTTTATCCTTAATCAGTAAGATGACCTCGTTTAATACTGTTTCATTTAACATTTTATGTTCTAACAACTAAGCTGCGGATTTTTATGTATTTATGGGAAATTTAAAGATGCAAATTTAAAGATGTTTAAAGCTATCCCAATTGACAGTTTTAAAAAACGAGAAATGCTTCGTTAGTGAAAAATAAAAAATTTCAGAAGAGTCACGATCTTCGACAACACAAAAATTAATTTTTTCTTTGTACGTACCTATATGCATTATATATGTTTTTTAAAGTAACATAAAAGTAAAGCTTCTTTATCCTTAATCAGTAAGATGACCTCGTTTAATACTGTTTCATTTAAAATTTTATGTTCTAATAACTAAGCAGTGAATTTTTATGCGTTCATGAAAAATTTATAGATGCAAAGTTTCAGAATGCAGATAATATAAAAAAAAAAGTATACAAATTATCCAAATTACAATACTTTTTATAACACCTTTTCCCAGATGAAATAATTTTCTATCCAAGTTCTACTTTCTTTAGTCTATTCTCAAAAATATGAATTTACATAAAAATCCTCAGTCTACCCACCATGTATCTTGAGCGTTAATCGGAGTATTACTGTAAATTACAATAAATAGGAAAAAATATTTTGTAGAAACAATATTAACCCTCTATGGGACCGTGATACTTAAAAGTTACAAACTGATTAATCTATATTTTAGAAAATTAATTTTTTTTATTTACCACTGCACTATTAAATTTGATTACTGTATCACTGTAGCGACACCACGATCTATCTACAGTAATTATTAATTAACCCTCTGTAGCCCGAATTTTGTCTGCTTATTGGAGAAAAAATTACGATCGATTACAGTTTTTCACTTTTATTTGAAAATGTTTAACTCTTTGAAGCTTGGTGGGATTAAAAGTGTCCCACCTTTTTAATACCTAAATATGCATAGTGGGACATAAATAGTCCCTAACCGTATTAAATACGTGAGTTAGTGTAAACCACTGTGCTATGGATAATTTTTAATTTTCAAGATGGTATAGAAAATATTGTTCTATGCATATTTAGGTATTGATAAGGTGGGACGCTTAAAACCCTACTATGCTTCGAAGAGTTAAACTAATAATCACTGTAGATGGATCGCAGTGTCATTAGAGTGATACAGTAATCAAATTTAATAGTGCAGTGATAACTAAAAAAAATTAATGTTTTTAAAATATAGATACATCTGTTTGTAACTTTTAAGTCACACGGTCCCATAGAGGGTTAATTTTTTATTTGAGAAACTGTTGGTTGCATCGAGCTCAATCTTTGTGTCATTTTAATTCCGAAGGACTGTCCTATTGTAACGATATTTTTTTTATCTGAAATATTTATTCTTATTTATTGAGAATACGTGTAAAGGTATCACCGTAGCGACATCGCGATCCATCCACAGTAATTATTACTTAAAACATTTTCAAATCAAACTACAAAACTGTAATCAATCGTAATTTTTCTTCAATAAGCGAACAAAATTCGGTCTACAGAGAGTTAATAACTTTTGCGAGCACCTGTACATAGTATTTGCTATCCGTGATTCACTATATGGATCAGCACTATGTCTGAAAAAAAAAAATTGGAACAAAAGGAAATCGAGATTAAGTAATCTAGAACAAAGTTCATTTTCGATATCCCAGCTCCCTCTTTCAATTTTCCGTGACGCATTAGCCTACTTCCGTTACGATACTTGGATCGGTAACGTTATCGCGGAGCGGTAAGATAAACTATCCAGGAGGAAGAGATACAGCAAGGTCGTAAAATCGATCAGGTGATGAGATACGTATATTTCGTGTAATAAACAATTACTGTTACATAGAGTTTGTAAAACAAATTAATTTATTGTCAATTTTTAGGGATAGAAGCACGGACAGGATGTAATATAGACCTATCGTGTAATGTAAATTCGTGTCAGATGGTTCGAGAGCTACGTGGCCCTCGTTACCATTTTTGTGTCACGTCCGACATTATCGGTTCGGAGAAAAATAAGACAGCAACGCTACTGAGGCGATAGGAATTGTAATTAAATGTAGCGACGCTAAGTTAACACTTTATAGTCCGAATTTTGTTTGTTTATCAAAGAAAGGAACTATGATCGATTACGGTATCTTACTTTGATTGCAGAATTTTTTAAGCAGTAATTGCTGTAGATGGATTGATAACGATAATACAATAGCAAGATTTAACAGTATAAATATAACTAAATATAAATATAACTAAGTATAAATATAACTAAATATAAATATAACTAAGTATAAATATAACTAAATATAAATATAACTAACTATAAATATAAATAAATATAAATATAACTAACTATAAATATAACTAAGTATAAATATAACTAAATATAAATATAACAAAGTATAAATATAACTAAATATAAATATAACTAACTATAAATATAAATAAATATAACCAAATGAAATAAATTTTTTAAAATATAAATACATCAGTTTGTAACTTTTAAGTCACACGGTCCCACAGAGGGTTAATATACATGTAAGTAGATATTAATCCCTTGGCTTACCATTTCTTCGATCTTCATGCATATCAGCAATAGTTATTCACGTTTTTGACACTCGGTCGAACGCAAAGTATTGAAATATTACATGTATTTTGTATTTGCTAATTTTCAATCTTGTAAATTTAAATTACAGTTAAAGTTAAAATTGAACTTTATTAAGTATAATACATACATACATACTTAATTGTATGTACAAGCATGAGACACTTTTGTTTTCAGGCCACGGAGATAAAAAGAAATACTTTCCGCAAAACTGTATCTTTAAGACGGCAAGCCTCGCCGCGGCTATAGAAGTACAGTGTTGTACAAAGGTTTTTCCAATTTTCTTATCGTGTTAGAGCGAAACTGTGTTATAGGATGCCGTGTTGTAGGAGGGTTCCTGCAATTTATGAATCGTGTTATAGCGAAACCGTGTTACAAGATGCCCTGTTGTAGGAGGGCTACCTGTATTGTAAAACATAAAATATTATGCATCCATTACTTACGAATAAACCGAAAGAAACTTTTGGGACAACCTAATACAATCAACCCTCCTATAAGTGAGTGTGTACCGCGTTATATGGAAACCACGCTATAAGAAACTCGGATTTAACCGTACAAACCAGGCTAATTCGTAGCGCGTTGTATGGAAACCGTCTACCGCGTTGTATGGAAACCGCGCTATAAGAAACTCAGAATCAGTACAAATCACACTATTCGTACCGCGTTATATGGAGACCAAGAAATACAAAAGACAAGATTGAATTATAAATTATTTTTATCGAATTGAAGAGTTCGTATAAGGAAACGATAAAAAAAATGAAACAAAAAGTAAACAAAAACTGTTTTCCAACAAAAACAAGAAAGACTTTTGTAAAATCTTTTAACACTCATCCTCGCTGTCAAGCTCCGCGTTATATGGAAACCCCGTTCTCATAATGCCGCGTTATAGGAGAGCTATCGCAATTTTAGGTCGGCGTTATACGGAAACCGCGTTCTGAAAGTACCGCGTTATAGGACGGTTGACTGTATATTACTACTTACGATCCGAACTACGATCTGAACAATTCGATCGTGAAACGCATATAGACGCATATAGTAGATAGTTTCCATTGGACGCATATGCGCGTCCATAGCAGTCAAAGGGTTGAAAACTATGGAGTTTTTCAATGTTTCTAAAATTCAGAACCGATGAGACAAAAGATAATCTTCGCCAGTCGGAATACAAATTGTGTGGCCCGTAAAAAATGCAAAACTTCGAAAGCGTTTTGCATTTTCTGCGGCCACACGGTCTTGAGGAGCAGCGGATGTTGCTCGGAGTACCTCCAGGTCGCGCCACGGTGGAATTCCAGCCAGTTTCCGGTGCCAGAATTCAAGCGAACGATTCTGACAGCGTTGCATCGCGTGCACGCGGACGGAATAAATTGCATGCAATTTTAAACAGAACGCATTCCGCGCAGACAGGAATGAGAAATGAGGAAACGTCAGCCGCGTTCACAGAGCAGAATGCCGTTTGTAAATAACGGATGAACCTAATAATAACTTGTTACAAGACAGGAGGTATTAGCCCAGAATTAATCCAGAATTATAGAATTTTTAAGCAGCGGTCGAATTAACGCCCATGTTCGTGTTTTTTTAAAATAATTTATTCGCCGCTCGTTACACTTGGTGACATCCAGTTGTTCCCACGTACAAATATACGTAATGTTGGGACGATTGCTGTTTGCGAACCGCTAGGGAGAAACATGATAAGTAGACCGAGGATTTTTGAAGCCGCGAAATTGCATGGAATTCACGTAATATGAAAAACATTCAAATTATAATGATACGTGAAGTAATTTTGAATCAAAGTTCTACTTTTTCTTTTTTTTGTTATATTCTTAAAAATATGAATTTGCATAAAAATTCACAGTTTAACCGATTCGCTGCCAAGCCTAAATTATATGAAGTCATTCCCATTGCCATTTATATTTTTAATGTTATTGTTTACCAAAGCTCTGTTATTTCTTGATAAGAGCGCATATATTATCATACGTAATTATTTGCAAGCATAAAACCAAAGACGAGTATACGCGCCAATACGATGGGACCTCGTTTCCAATTTGTTCGGCCTTTAGCCGGAGAATAATATAAAAGAGCCAAGGAAACATAGTTTTAGTTAGAATCAGAGAGTTATACTTAGAGAAATAGAGTTTGACACTAGAACTACCACGGTAGACTTATTTGTACCAAAGAAATCAAAATGATAGGCNATTCCAGCCAGTTTCCGGTGCCAGAATTCAAGCGAACGATTCTGACAGCGTTGCATCGCGTGCACGCGGACGGAATAAATTGCATGCAATTTTAAACAGAACGCATTCCGCGCAGACAGGAATGAGAAATGAGGAAACGTCAGCCGCGTTCACAGAGCAGAATGCCGTTTGTAAATAACGGATGAACCTAATAATAACTTGTTACAAGACAGGAGGTATTAGCCCAGAATTAATCCAGAATTATAGAATTTTTAAGCAGCGGTCGAATTAACGCCCATGTTCGTGTTTTTTTAAAATAATTTATTCGCCGCTCGTTACACTTGGTGACATCCAGTTGTTCCCACGTACAAATATACGTAATGTTGGGATGATTGCTGTTTGCGAACCGCTAGGGAGAAACATGATAAGTAGACCGAGGATTTTTGAAGCCGCGAAATTGCATGGAATTCACGTAATATGAAAAACATTCAAATTATAATGATACGTGAAGTAATTTTGAATCAAAGTTCTACTTTTTCTTTTTTTTGTTATATTCTTAAAAATATGAATTTGCATAAAAATTCACAGTTTAACCGATTCGCTGCCAAGCCTAAATTATATGAAGTCATTCCCATTGCCATTTATATTTTTAATGTTATTGTTTACCAAAGCTCTGTTATTTCTTGATAAGAGCGCATATATTATCATACGTAATTATTTGCAAGCATAAAACCAAAGACGAGTATACGCGCCAATACGATGGGACCTCGTTTCCAATTTGTTCGGCCTTTAGCCGGAAAATAATATAAAAGAGCCAAGGAAACATAGTTTTAGTTAGAATCAGAGAGTTATACTTAGAGAAATAGAGTTTGACACTAGAACTACCACGGTAGACTTATTTGTACCAAAGAAATCAAAATGATAGGCATTTGAAAAAATACTTATAATAAGGGTGACAATTCTTTGTACATATTTTTTAGAAAAAATCATGGAAAACCCCTCAGAAAACATCATTGCAAATTGATATACATTCTGTAAGAAATTATGAACCAGTCATTTTTACTGGTTCGGTAGTTCTAGTGTTAAGTCCACCACTGTGAAACCACTTTCTAAATACACACTATTATTTCTATAATATTTTTGTACTCAAAGGATTTTAATATTCCTCCGGATCGTTGTTACTTAACACGTCTCTTATCTGTTCCGTCCGTAGGAACAATACGTGACGATTGGTTTGGCCAGTTTATAACAGACATTAAGGAAAAGGCTATTTTTGAGAAAAGGCGTTCGAACCTTAAAATATTCTAAGGATCGAACATTAAGGAAAAGGCTATTTTTGAGAAAAGGCGTTCGATTCTTAGAATCGATTCTAAGGATATATTCTCAAAAATAGCCTTTTCCTTAACACTAGAACTACCGACGATTAAAGCATATTTATTTCTACCGAAAAAATCATAATGAAAGGTATATAAAAAAATACGCAATGCAAGGGAAACAAAGCTTTGACTACATTTTTAACAGAAAATCACAGAAAATTGCCTCTGAGATGCCATAGTCAATTAATAAAATATCTGTAAAAAATTAGGAATGGGTCATTTTGACCACTTTGGTAGTTCTAGTGTTAATGTCTGTCATAACTGGCCAAACCAATCCTCACGTATTGTTCCTACGGACGGAACATATCCATGTTTGATTTAAGTTTAAAAATTTCAAAATTTTGTTATTATAAAATCACCGAAGTTGGACGACAAAGCGGACTGTATAGAATATAGAACAACGTCGACGATCGTGGTTATTGACACGAGGATCGATACGCTTGTGGACGGATGACGGTGCATCTCGAATTTTATATTTCGTGTCCTGCAAAGGTAAAAATGGCAAGCGACACTCGACAAAAAGTGACTTTTAAAAATAAACGCTTTGGTTCGAAGCTTGAATTAAAAGATACGTTTAAAATACAAATTTCTTTCAAAAGTATCGAATTAAATATTTATTCAATTGTAACTTCGTCATCTAGCTGAAAAGAAGTATTTTAATACGACATAATTAAAAAAAGAAATGTAACAATTAGTCAAGTCCAAAGATGTTATATGAGGTCTGAAAATTGATTTAGAGCTTTTTAACATGTTGACTGTCACAGAGGCCATATGTGACCGAAGACTGTTTCTCCTGTAGCGTTACGGTGGTCATCGGTGACCAGAGTGGTTCAAATGTTTATAATTGTAAAAATTAAATGAAGATTGATAGTTAATGAATTTTGAACATCATCATCGCTATTAGAGAATACTTTGAAATAAAGCGTGCACTATTCAACAATTAAAAACTTTTATTAGAAGATCAAAAATGAAATTCATTTCTGTCGAATCTTCTATTTACCGGTGTTGCGTCCTGAGCCACGGCGTCCTGAGCAAAACATGTGATTTCGGCGTGGCAGTCAACGTGTTAAACTATAAAATAATTTTTCTCTCGTAAAAGAGAAATTTTTCTCTCTCACGGTCCTTCTTTGGCGTAGACAAAAATATTTGCTTTCTCCCTCTGAAAAATCGTTTCGTAGAATTTTTATTTTTTAAATAATCAGAGGAACATAGTGAAAAATAATGTTCTACAAACAAAGAGTACTCATCGGAATCTCTCGATAACAGATTTCTAGAGCGCGATAGATTTATTTTCGAATTGAACGATTGAACAAATATGTTGCGATAATACTAGATAAATGTTGCACTTTCGCACGATAGATGTATACACGTTTCATTTATATTTTTATGTACACGTATGCTACAAACTTTTCCTCGGTTCTTTGTTACAGGAAACACTTTGGTGTAAGAAACTATTTTATTTATTGCAACAACGTGTACCGTATACTTAAATGATAAATTACATATATTGCTCGTAAGTAGCACTTACTCAGCCTTAAAGTTTTTCCTAGTCTTGAAATGCGACGCTTGGTGTTTCGTGTTCGAAAAAAAAAAATATTCGATGTTCGATAGTCGATGCACAGCCTGGAAACGGGTTCTAGCCGTTGAAAACAGCGTTCTCGTGAAAAATTTACAAAAATATTCTGTTATTGAACGATGCTTTTCCTGCGCTTTCTTTCTTTCTCGTCGACAAGACGATTTGTTTAACACTGGAACCACCGGCGACTAAAGCAGACCTATTTGTACCAAAGAAAATAAAATGATAGATATTTGAAAGAGTACTCGTAATAACAGTAACAATTCTCTGTGTCTTTTTATAAAAAAAAATTACGGAAAATATCTAAAAATGCATCATTGTAAATTTATAAAAATTCGTTTTAATGCTTCGGTAGTTCTAGCGTTAACGTGGAAAAGTGAACGGCGTATCGTTACGCAAAAAATAATTCTTATAGTTTGCGATATATAGTAAAGCGTCAATTATCCGAACCAATTGGAATCGACGTGGTTCGAGGTATCTAATTGTTCGAACAATCGAACGTAGCGTATGTTACGCAGAATATTAATTAATTTTTGAAGAAATGTTTCTAACACTAGAATTACCGAGACAAAACTCTATATTTATTTATATAAATTCTAAAAGTTCATAATGGTGGATTTTTAGCAACTTTTTTGCGATTTTCGACAACGAATATAAATAAAGATTTATTTCCTTTTGCACCCTATTTTTTTTTTTTTTTTTTTTTTTTTT
>SMSQ01022981.1:0-31326 GCA_019453375.1 Ctenoplectra terminalis | reverse complement strand
CCTTTTTTTTTTTTTTTTTTTTTTTTTTTTTAATATCTACTATTCTGAATTTTTTAGAAATTTTGTAGAAATAGTTGTACTTTAATCGTCGATAGTTCTAGTGTTAAATAATGATATAGATTTATTATTATGCATATATATGTAGATATACCCTTCTGCATGAGCGAAAAGAAAAATAAATATGTGTGTACAATACATAAAAATTACATACGGTTAATAGGAGTTTATTTTTTTAAATAATCTTTAATTTTGTTTTTTCCTTTTTTATCCGAAGATTTTTTCTTTCTTTATCGAAAATTCGGATAATTGACGCTCTATCGTGGTGCTTGAAATTATAAAAGCGTTTTAGATAATTTTTACGTATATTATTGACAAACTTGGAAAAATTCGTATCGTGTAATTTAAATCGAATAATGGTTGTTAATAAATTAATTAAAAAACAATGGCGCTGCGAAGCTGTCTGAATGAAAAAAAAGAAAAAAATCTAAAGAATTACGTATCACGTCGATTCTCGCGTGGACAATTTAAATTAATAATATCCTCGTTCTTATTTGTAACAGCACTCGTGTAAAATATTAACACCAGAACTACCAGAATGACCAACATATCGATGCATTTTTAGAAATTTTCCATAATTATTTGTTACAAATATGGAAAAATATTTATCTTTCCTGCGTTGTACATTTTTTTTAATTATCTACAATTTTTGTTTCTTCGATAACCAATATGCATATTTTAATCATTGGTAGTTCCAGTGCTAAGAATTATGTTTCGTTGTTATATGGCGTAGACAACAATTTCAATCGCTTTTATCGCGAATGATAACGATTATTTTCGTTCAGCCTTAGAATTGAGTCTCGCTAAAAACTCTGTCGCCTGATTGTCTCCCTTTCTCTGTTCTAATGCTTGAATCACGTCCGTACCTGAACATAAAATCAAAGATAAATTAATAAATAAGCGAAAGATAGCAGTAGATTAGATAACGATAGTTGGTTAGTCGTAATTAGAAGAAAAGAAATGGAATCGTACTTTTTTTCGTTGGACGCGAAAGCTTCAAGTGAATCTGCTCGAGATTCTCAATTTCTCGATCTGGTCCCGTTTTAGGAATTTCACTGAACGGTAGAAAGGCTTCCGCCATGAATCTCGATCGGAGGAAATCCTTGTCCTTCAATTCGAAAGCTATGATCGCATTTTCGATTGCTCTTTGCTCGCTGGTTAGAGGACTGAAAAATGTTTTGTATTTGTTACCATGGTCGGATCAATACAGATTTGTTTCGATAAATTGTATAACTTGTTGCGAGATAATGATTAAATTTTTTTAATATGGACGGTATGTAAAGAAATTACAGAATTTTTATTTTTTTTAGATTTAGATTACTAAGTTAACGAATATCTATTTTATTATCACAGCTTTTAAAGATAGATTTTAGTAGACGTTAATTGTCTGGCATACAAAGCTGTAATAATAAATATGAAGAAAATTATGACAAAAAATTATAGAATCTTTATTTTTTTCAGATACACAAAATTTTAATTTAGACAATTAAGTTTCAGAATATCTATTTTGTTATCACAGCTTTTAAAAAGAAATTTTATTAGACGATAATTGTCTAGTATATAACGCTGCAATAATAAATGTGAAGAAAATTATAGAATGTTCATTTTTTTCAGATAAACAAAATTTTAATTTAGACAATTAAGTTTTTGAATATCTATTGAGTTATCACAGCTTTTGAAAAGAAATTTTATTAGACGATAATTGTCTAGTATATAAAGCTGCAATAATAAATGTGAAGAAAATTATAGAATGTTCATTTTTTTCAGATAAACAAAATTTTAATTTAGACAATTAAGTTTTTGAATATCTATTTTGTTATCACAGCTTTTAAAAAGAAATTTTATTAGACGATAATTGTCTAGTATATAAAGCTGCAATAATAAATGTGAAGAATATTATAGAATGTTCATTTTTTTCAGATAATCAAAATTTTAATTTGGACAATTGTATTAAAATTTCCACTGTTTCATTTTATTATTAATCTTTATTTTCTCTTCGAATAAAGATAAAAATTGGTATCAGATACTTACATGTTAAAAATTTCATCGTACAGAGGATACAAGTTCTCCTTTTGCACATGCGTTTTAGGCAGTTTCATATCGGCGAACTTTTCCTCCGGAAGTAGCTTCACTTTCACATATGAATCGCACGTACCTGAAAAATGGAAGAAAAAAATATTTTCACACTGTTCTTTCGGAAAACCAATAAGACCCCATGTGGACTCATGCACGGTGAAAGTGACTATCATTATTCTCGATGGGTCTCCTATCTATAAGGTTCTATAATTTCGATAATGTTTAACACGCAAGAAATAAAAGAAGGAACACATTTTTTAACAATCAAACATTTATTAACCCTTTCGTTACGGTAACCCTATTTTTGGTAAATTTTATAACAATAGAAATTTGACGATAGTAGCACAACTTAAAGAATGCAAACTTGAGAGAAGAAACTTTTCGATATTTGCATTTTTGAAAGTACTGAGGCCTTATTAATTATTATATATAATTACTATTCTATTATTGTGATTTTTGCTAAATTTTGTAAAAATATAGACGAAACGTAGATCTTCTATTTAAGAAAAGCAAATTTGAAAATTGTTCACTTATGCTACTGTTAATGCCATACAGCGACATATCACACTAATTGAAATTTCATATACAGCGAACTCTCGACAATAATAAAACACAACAACAAAAGGGTTAAACACGATTCATCTGATAATTTGGAACCTTATAGAGGTTTGCATCGTTCGTGATCAACCCCACGTTTCTAAGTCAGCAAAATTATCCGATATTCTAAAATATTCGTACATTCTCTAGCTACAAATACAAAGTAACAGAAAATGTAATAACAGTTCATTCGGTCGTGTTCATGCAAATTTTAGAAATTAATTGTCGCGAGGGCAGGCAACCAGATGAGAAATTCTAATTGGAACAGTGATGAGGAAGAGCGTGTTTTTTTGTTTTTTTTTTTTGCTTTACATCCACGTTTACATACTTGTCTTCCATTCTTTCAGTCTTTGTTTAGATTTTGTATGAAGCTTGCGTTTGAGAGTAGACACCTTGCCTACCAAATCGCCTACAAAATCGAAAGAAAATGTCATTCTCCTTGTCGCGAACCATTTGCTCATTCCAGTTGTCGGTTATAGTTAACCCATTCGCAACGAACCATTATATTTGTACGTCAAAGCCTCTCTTGGCCATTTTTAGGCACGATGTACTGATATTTCAAAGTTTCACTATGATAATATGACCCAGTGGCATTTTTAACGTTTTTAGTGTGTGAGAGAAAAATGTGAAAAAGAGAAAAATATCTCAAGTTGGTGTATCGGCTTTGTTAGTTTTCCGAAATGTTTCCATTTTTAATAGAATTTAAATACGTGTAACGAGTTTATTCATTTTAATAGATGCCTGGAAAATCGCGTATTTTTCGAGGTATCTTTGGACGGTACCTGGGATTTATAAGGTACTATGCATGAGAGTTAATACTTTGATGTTTGTACATTTTGTGTTAACACATTGAGGATGACGGATGACGAAATTTCTCGTGTTTTGTATTTCAGATCTTGTTCTAAAGTAATTTATATAAAGTTTCCAATTCTAAAATGATTTATACAAAGTTTCCAATTCTAAAAATATTTATACAAAGTCTCCAATTCTAAAATGATTTATACAAAATTTCCAATTCTAAAAATATTTATATAAAGTTTCCAATTCTAAAAATATTTATACAAAGTTTCCAATTCTAAAATAATTTATACAAAGTTTCCAATTCTAAAAATATTTATACAAAGTCTCCAATTCTAAAAATATTTATATAGACAAAGTTTCCAATTCTAAAATAATTTGTATAAAGCCTCCAATTCTAAAATAATTTATATAAGATCTCCAATTCTAAAAATATTTATACAAAATTTCCAATTCTAAAATGATTTATACAAAATTTCCAATTCTAAAAATATTTATATAAAGTCTTCAATTCTAAAATAATTTATATAAAGTCTCCAATTCTAAAATAATTTATATAAAGTCTCCAATTCTAAAATAATTTACTATAAAACTACTTAATAATATCATTGACAACACGAAATTACAATTCCGTCACCGAAAATCGCACGAATGTAACAACGATCATCAATGTGTTAAGTACAGTGAGATACCTTCTATCCTCTTTATTTATTTATTTTATGAGTTTATACCAGTTAAAATTTTTTCACATTATCCAGCTTTCACCGTCGCTGTTCGCCAGTTTCCATTGCCCAATTGAAAATTAATGTAGGCCAATAATCGGCCGATATAATACCGTTTTCAACGCTGTCGTGCAATACTTACATTTCTAATTCCATTCGATTATACACGTGATCAAAGAACGATTAATAAAAAGCGAACATTATACCGGCCAGTACAAAGTGAGAAGGCTCTTACGTTGTTTTGTCGTGCGGTGTTCAGGCTGAAACAGCACACGCTTTCGTTGCGAATGGGTTAAACAAGCAACGGAACAATTTTAACAGGCTATAAAATAAAGCTTCAATTTTAATCGGTGTTGGAAATTAATTTCTGCGTTTTTTCTATCGACGCGTGCAATTTTCTTTTTCTTTAATTGCTAGCAATATCTATTATACGGTTCTTACAAAGTGATCGATGCGATTATCTTCTGAGTTAGATGTTTTCACAAAATTTTTGGACCGTTTGGAAAATCGGAGAAGTGGGAAATATTTTATACGAGAAATATTTTATTTTCGTAGACAATAAAAAAAGGTAAAGTAAGATATCTTTTATCCGTTAGTTCGAATCAATTTTTAATTCTTATTAAATATAATTTGTACTGAAACAATTGCGATAGATCACGCGTTTCTTATTCCGTTATCTATTTCCGAAGTTTAATTAAAATTGATAAATAAGACTTTTCGCGTTTCTCCTGTGAGTTGTCATGATAAACAACTAATCGTTTGATACGGTTACATTTACGTCATCACTTTGTTTACTGACGTATTCCGATATTTACCAATACATCATAGTTCATATTTATACCAGAAATATCTGGTTACTGAAAAGACATCGTACGCGAAAACATTTATTTAACCTTCAAATTAATTCCATCGTTTTCTGTTAGCACTTTTACCTGAAGATTTTTTTTCTTTATTTTTTTTCTTTTATTCTAATTAATTTTACCCGTTGCGGTTAATAACAGGGATACATTTTATCGACAAATTAGCCCTGAACCAATAGATGCGATATTAACAATTATATAATAAAATAAAAGTCGTCTTGTATTAATACTGAAATTACAGTACACTCAGAAAGATAGACGCCGTTGTATAATTCGCATCCGCAACGGTGAACAGACTTGGGCGGCTATTTGCCAAAACTCGTCCGCAAAGGGTTAAACCACATTTCTTTCTACTAATTAATAAACTGAAAAAATAATCGCATCTCTCACTTTACCAGAACCATCTATCACCTGAAACTTCGTTTGTACTAATCATGCTACCTCTATATCATAGCTTCGTACCCAAATATTCTTAAGAAAAAAAATAAAACAGGTATTATCTTTTTTTTTTTCTCTTACCATTGCTGTCGGCCGGTCGCAGCTTCCTCGCGTTTAAGACCTGAATCTTCAAACAATTATCCACGAACTGTGCCCTCACTGTGATCTGTCCGTACTCAGATTCCTCCAACTCGTTTTGCTCCTTTATTCGCTCCTGATGGTAACGATGTATCAACTCGGCCGTCTCTAAACCGTGGAGTTTCAAAAGATACTCGATTTTCTCCAGAACCTTCACATTGGCTGCTTCGTCGGCTCCGATATTGAAATATCGAATAAGGGTGTGCAATGTGCGGTGGAGATTGGAATAGAAAGATGGTGGCCTCCTTTTCTGTAAAGAGAACAATTTTAACGTATTTCTTACCATTTTTCAAGATCCTCTATTTTCTACCGAATTATTTTTTTCTTTTATTCTTTTGCATTTTATTTTATATATACAATATTAGCATGAAAGACTTTATTATATTTTATTGAGTAAACTTTACTTGTGCCAACGTTCCTACAATGAATAAAAAATCTCCATTTAGAAGGAATGTTGAAGAGTTGACACACGGTGATTTTTATGAAATTTTGATATGATATAACTTTCGAGAAATTACGATTGTTGTAGGGTATGACAGTTTTTTTCTTTTTTTTAGGTACCTCTAAATTAGTGTGCACTAATTGGTATAATGCGTCCGACGTTATGTCCCAAATCACGAGTAGGACCCTCTCGAAATTGTCCTCGTTAAGATTATCGTGCAGGATCGTTAAATTATTGTCCAAGTACTGTAGAAGACGGTCCATGGAGTAGTTGGTCGTGTCTATTAATTCTGCGCCTTCCATGAGGTACCTTGATTCAAACCAAATTATATTTTAATAATGAAAGAGGTGCGGTTATTAGCTGCACCGCTATGTTCCCTGCTTTTGATAGAAAATTTGTTCATCTTACGCATTTTGTTTCCTAATTATTCAACCTTTTAATGGTTGCAGCAATTCAAATGACAACTGTTTTGTCTCAAGACAAACAATCGTCAGGGAAAGTTCGCTAACCAGGACGTCTGGTTAGTGTTGCGATTAGAGACTTTCCCTGTATAGTTCTTAGACTCTTTAACCCTCTGTAGCCGGAATTTTGTTTGCATATCGAAAAAAAAAAAAATTAGAATTGATTACAGTCTCTAACTTCGATTTGAAAATTTTTGAGTCGATAATTACTATAAAGATTGTTTATTACGAGTACACTGATATAATAATAAAATTTACTTACACAGTAATAAATAAACATAATAAAATTTCAAAAATACAGATACACGAGTATGTAACTTCAAAGTCACACGATGATACAGAGGGTTAATTCATGGCCCAGCGATAACCAAGACAGACTTAAATTGAAAATTTTCACACTGCTGCCTTGAAGTCAGTGATGTGCCATTTTAAACACATATAAAGGAAGGTGGTACACCTCCACCAATTAAATTTAATTCTACTTTGAGCTGATCCAGCTCCATCACGATACTAAGTTTGACAAAAATATGACATTCGCTTTTGTACTTCTCGCGTATAATGACACATTTCATTATAAATAAATGTTGAAAATAAATTTCAATATAAATTCGTATCATCATAAATAAATATTCAAAATAAATTTCATCATAAATTCGTATCATCATAAATATTAAAATAGAAGTTCATTTCTCTTATTTTTCAAATCGTTTCAAATCTTCAATGTTAAATTTCTATTCCAATAAAATTTCATAAATGTTTATGTGTTATAACAAAAGAAAGTGCTTCGACATATTTTCCTCAAATTTAATGTCCGCGTTTAAATAAGTTAACGAATTACGAAATAAATAGTTACCTGTTCATAGCAGGGGCCATTTTGTTCGCCACGATCTGCAATAGCTCTATAATTTTGTTCTTAACAGTGTCTGTGGCATTATCGATGATTAATTGAAGCGTTTGTCGACACCTGTCCGCCTCTTCGTGAGTGTTCTTTTCAGCTAGTGCATCCACGATACTTTGGAGTCCTAAATCGTTAGCCAATGGTTCAATCGATGTTCTGATGTAGTCAATATTGTTGATCGCGAAACACCATGCCGTAGAAACGAAAAACTTCTTCTCGTAAACGCTGCTTTCGGATAACTGCTCCAATTCCGTGGTCAGTTCCGCTTTCTTGGCCATTTTGTCCGCGTACGCGATCGAACACTTGCATATGTCCTAAAAATTATTATTATTGATACTATTACATTATTATTATGCCCGAGAAACGGTAAAGAGAAATGAGAAAAAGAATACAAAGGTGGAAATTTATTAAATTTCAGAGAAAATGGCTTTTTATAGAGAATTTTTCTGGCAGAGAATTTTTATAGTCTGAGGGAAATTCCAAGTGTTTCTAAGCCTCGAAATTTGGAATTTCTATAATTTTAAAAAGGTTCTAAGAAGCGTAGATATCAGTGCAATAAATTTCAAACCTCAGAAATTTTTAGTTTTCGAAATTTTAAGGAAATTCTGAGAGGCTGAAGTGTAAATGCTAATAAAAAATATTTCTGTAATTCCGAAACTTGAAAATTTTGAGCGGTTCGAGTGCGAGTATCAACAAGATATATTCCCAGGTTCCGAGATTTAAAATAGTCATAATTTCAAAAAAATTCTGTGAGATCGAAGCGCAGATATTAGTGAAATATATTTCTAAGTTCCAAAATTTAGAATTTCCATGATTTAAAATAAATGCTGAGAGGTCAAAATGTGGATACCAGTGAAATATATTTCTGAGTTCCAAAATTTAGAATTTTCATAATTTTGATATCACTCTGAGATGTTGAAGCATACCAGAAGTTGTTAATAAAAATGATTAATAACTCACGTCTATAATTTTAGCGATGAAGGTGTAGGAGCCTTCCACGTCGGGCCAGGCGAGCTGTGTCCAGAAAACTTTGATTTGGTAGAATATCGTTAACGTGTCCACTGCGCTCGAGCTATATTGAACGGTATTATCGACTGCTTGTAGCGTGTCGAATTCCACGGCTCTGTCGATTCGTTTCAGAGCTTTGTACACCGCTATATCGAGCCAATGTGCCACACCAGCTCTGAACCATTCGTGGTAGTTCTGCACTTTCATTCTTTCGAGCTGCCCTTCGGCGCAAAGTACTTGACCGAGCCTAAAAAAAATTAATTTTGGTGTAAGAATTTTAGAGTCTGCGAAGTGAAAAAGATTGAAAGTTTCAGAGCAAAACTCTCGACCAAGCCTAAATAAATTAATTTTGGTATAGGAATTTTAGTCTGTGAATTGAAAAAGATTGAAAATTGCAAAGCAGAGCTTTCCACCGAGCCTAAATAAATTAATTTTGGTGTAAGAATTTTATTGTCTGTGAAATTGAAAAAGATTTAACGTTGCCGCATAAGACTTTTAGAGTCTGCGAATTGAAAACAATTAAGAGTTGCAAAGCAAAGCTCTCGACCAAGCCAAAAAAAAATTAATTTTGTATAACTATTTTTAATATAAAAATTTTACAGTCTACGAATTGAAAAGTGTTTAAAATTGCAAAGTAAAGTTTTCGAATGACCCTAAAAGAATTAATTTTGTATGATTAAAATTCTTATGCCAAAAATAGAGTCTGCGAATTGAAAACAATTAAGAGTCGCAAAGCAAAGCTCTCGACCAAGCCTAAAAAAATTAATTTCCATATAAGAATTTTACAGTCTGCGAATTGAAAAGTATTTAAAATTGCAAAGCAAAGCTCTCAACCGAGGCTAAAAAAATTAATTTTGTATGATTACTTTTGATATAAGAATTTTGTAATCCGCAAATTGAAAAAGATTGAGACTTGCAGTTTCTTGAAAATTTCTCTAATTTAATATAATTAAAATAATTAAATCATATTAAAATTATACTAAATTATATTAAAACAAAAAATACTTAAACAAATGTAACTCGCGCGGTTGTTAATATGTTAGTATGATTTCAAATTATAGTTGACTCACATAGCGTATCTCTGCAGCGCTAAATACAGCTCGAACAATGTGGTTCCGAGGTTCAGTTCAACATCAACGTTTTCAACTTCGATCCTCTTCAACCTTCCACAAACATCTTCTATAATAATCATACACATGTCACTGATCCGCTTCTCGTACATCACGTACAGACATCTCGCGTAGGGGAAGTTGATTCGTCTAAAATTATGTAAAAATTTTTCTTAATAAATCTGGTATTCTTACTTGATGAACAGCTTATCATAATTATCGATAGCATTTTGTAAGTCCGCTCTAATAAGTTGAATCACTTTAATGTGATACTTCAACGCATCTTCGTCAGATTCACTTTCTGCAGAATTATTATTCAGTAAGTGGTCGAACCTAATATAAAAATAGAATGTTTAATTAATTAATTCTTTACGTCTTACTTTCGAAAAATTTAAAGGAATTTCAAAACGAATCAATAGATACACGTAAATTTAGTGTTAAAATTCTCATAAAATTGTGCAAACATTTACCATTCAACGCCACCCTGTTCAGCCGTATATTCCAAAGCTTGAAGGACACTTGGTCTCTCATCGGGATCGCGAAACCAGGGGTACATTTTCGCAGGGAACAGGTTCACGTCCTCGGGAACTTTAAGGCACGAAATGGACGACAGTATCCTAACAAAATAGAAAAATTCACTTTCGAAACTTAAAATTTACAGATTTAAAAAAATTGAAATTTAAACACTCAGCTACAGTACCACTTGCATAGTAAAATAGAGACTATAATAAATAGACTGCGAATTTTTATGCATTTATACGAAATTTAAATATGCAAAATTGTATAGAATACACTTAATACAAAGATATTAATATTAAAATTTATTAAAAGCATTGAAATAATGGAATAAAAGAAAATAGAAATATTAAAATTTATTAAAAGTATTAAAATAACAGAATAAAAAATAATAAAAGTATTAAAATTTATTAAAAGTATCAAAATAACAGAATAAAAAATAATAGAAGTATTAAAATAACAGAATAAAAAATAAAAGAGGTATTAAGATTTATTAAAAACATTAAAATAGTAGAATAAAAAATAATAGAAGGATTAAAATTGATTAAAAGTATTAAAATAATAGAATTAAAGAAAATAGAAGTATTAAAATTTATTAAAAATATTAAAATAACAGAATAAGAAATAAAAGAGGTATTAAAATTTATTAAAAGTATTAAAATAGTAGAATCAAAAATAAAAGAAGTATTAAAATTGATTTAAAGTATTAAAAATTCACACAATTCACTGATAATTACCCCAAAATTGCAGACAATTGAGTCATAGTGTTCTTATCTCCAGGTGTAAGCCTCCTAATCTTGCGAATACTGTTCAAACACGAATATAACAATTTTTTCGTGGCATCCCAAAAGAGCCTAGTTTCATCCACCGAGAAAAGATCGCTCTCCATGGGCCTCAAAAGGTCGACCGTTAATTTATTGAACACGGTGAAGTTTAATGGATGTTCCTGATGAATTCTCGCGTACTCTATCCACTGTGCCAACGTCACGTTTCTAGCTAGCAAACCGCGTTGGGCGCTGTGTTGAAGAAGAAGCACTTCCGCTGGCGCTGACCAACGACCACACCAACAGTACTTTTCGATTTTTTCTGTCTCGATTTCGTGCAACAATAGCACCCTGATCAGGTGTCTGTGTTCTTGCGCGGCCACCTGTGCATTGTGTTCTGCGCTGAAGGCCAGTCTCAGTTTCACAACGCCACGTCGTTTCGATTTGTTCTTCTTCTCGAGGGAGTACCACATTGTGTGGCCTGTCGTTGGTATATCCTGAAATTGGATAAAAAAATTTAGTCTCGATAGTGATCTATTTTTGAAGATATTTTCTTACGAAGAATCGTTTAGGAATTTTTATAAAAAAAAAAAAAACTGTGTAACAACTTGAAAAAAATGATAATTTTTAAGAATATTACAGAATTGAAAAAATTGTGTAGTGACTTAAAAAAATTATGGTTTTTGAAAATATTATACAATTGAAAAAATTGTATAGTAACTTTAAAAAAATTATAATTTTTAAGAATAGTACACAATTGAACAAGTTGTGAAGTAACTTAAAAAAATGATAATTTTTAAAAATAGTACACAATTGAGAAAATTGTGTAATAACATGAAAAATAAATGACAATTTTTAAAAATATTATACAATTGAAAAAATTGTATAGTGACTTGAAAAAATTGTAATTTTTTAAAATATTACACGATTGAAAAACTTGTGTAATAAAAAGTCGAATAATACATTTTTAATAATTTCATCCTACCTTCAGAGGTATCCGACAGCGACCAATGAATTCATTATCATGGCTGCCAGTCGTGGCAGTAACCGCGATTTCTTTCGCTAGTTTCACCAGCCCTCGAACACCTTTCACGTCTTTTACTTTACTCATTTTCTCAGGAACCGTTTCAGCAGCATCGAAATCCCTTAAACGACAAAACAATGCATAAACACCTTATCCAAACATAAAATTATCAAATTAAACACCTTTATTTCTGACTTACCAAACTTCTAGCAACAGTACGTCGTTTTCTGGATCCTCCAAAGGTCTATAAAAAATCATATTAAAATTATTTTAGCTTAGAACAACTTAACAATTTGTTTCTCTATGATGAGAAACATCATAGAGAATGTTATTTTTTATACGAAACAGTTAAAACCCGCACGAACTTTCTGACCAACCTAATACAACAAAACAAAAATCTCAAAAACGAAAGATGACTTATTTCACAAATAACGCATCATTGAGTAAAAAAATTCCTTTTAAATAAAAAAAATCGCTCTTTATTTACACGAAACAATTAAAACCCGCACGAACTTTTTGACCAACGTAATATAATAAAAAAAAAAAATCTTTTCAAACAGAGTATCATTTCAGTAATACAAAATTAACGCGGTTTGTAAACCGCACCCCCAGTTAAAGGGTTAAATAAATACGCGTCGTTCGACTCACAATTCGAAGTGTTCCTCCCACACAGGGCTCAGTGTGAACGTTTTCACGGCAGTGTTGTACCTCCTCGTGGGGGCTGACTCGAGGTAAAGGGCGCAGAAAGGGTCGCTCTTGCCATTGGAGTCTTTCGACACGAGTTCTTTGGCCTCGATCACTTCGACGTTCAAGTGCATCTCTGGTGGCTGTGTAAATCAGAAGCATTTAATCTCTCATTTCATAACTCATCGAAATTGTGGAGATTCTTTAACACTAGAACTACCGACGATTAAAGTATACTTATTTCTACCGAAGAAATAAAATTGGAAGGTATATAAAATAATATGTAATGGAACCGAGACAAAGGTTTATCTATATTTTTAACAGAAAATCACGGAAAATCTCCCCTAAGGTACTTTAATTAATTTATCAAATTTCTGTGAATAATTACGAATGGGTCATTTTTACAAGGATTATTTTGAGGTCATTTTTATAGTTCTCTACTTTGGTAGTTCTAGTATTGAAGAAAATGGGGAAACTTTTACCTCCATGTTGCTTGTCTCTTCTAGAACCCTTTCGTGCGTCTCATTGTCGACCTTAAACGCGTTCTGAAGGTGGTTCAAAAGAGTATCCTGTCCACACTCGTTGCAAACGTCGTAGCCGATTTGGTGCTGGGTCATGAAGACTAGAGCAGCGTAGAGCTCCTCGATCTACGTGTCATACACAATTTTACGAACTAATTTAATCTTTCTGTAAGTGTTAACCTCTGGTCAGGAATTTTTAAAAACCTGAGTTTTGAATAAAAATAAAAAGAAACACATTTCTATCGAATTTTCTGTGAAAAATACATCGCATAATGTGGAATCTAAGATTCTAACATGAATTTTCATGTGATTTATTGCATTATTTTTGTTGATTTTTTAAATTTCGAATAAGTTTTCTATTAATTATTTTTGCACCTGTTCTTAGAAAACGTATCCATCGTGTAAAAATAAAACTGGGAACCTAATTATTAACCCTCCAGAGCACAATTAAATTTTGATTAAATAAATATTCTTCATCAATACTAAGAATACAATAATAAACATAAAATTCTTACTGCAAATATTTTTATTCAACGGTACGGTACGATGTCGCTATCTCCGGATTATTCCGCGTTTGGCGACACAGAGAAGACATTACTCGCGGAATATTCCGCTTCGCGATGCAAATGGGTTAATAAAAATTCCAGCTCCCAAAACAATTAAATAAATAAATTCCTAAAAATGTCAGATGCTGTTTTCTGACACACGAGTACAATAAAAATTTTTCAAACCTATCATTCGACGTTATCATACCAACAAGGTTGAAAGGATTAAGAAAGAATCCTTCTCAACGTATCGTCGACTTTTTAAAGTCCTTCTATTACCCCCACAAACATTAACGATTGAATTATTGAGAAACCGAGCGCAATTGGTTTACGTCATAAACGATTGTAGCATCTGCTAGTCAAAAGAGCAGCTGATAAGGCGCACGCGAGAAGATTTGAACTGCAAGTCGTTTGTGGAAGCGTCGTCCGAGGTATAATACTCACGGTTCAAAGTTCTCCGCTCGGAACATGCCTCAATTGGACGAACGATTGGCGACAAACGCATATAAACTCCGTGAATAATTTTGTTTACCTCTAATCTTGACTTTTGTCAAATATTCCGACATTGTTTAAACACCGAACTATAAATAGGCTTTAATCCACTTTATCTTGGGGACTCTTCGCTTGGTCGAGAAAGAAGAATTTTTTGTGTGCTCTACTTCCACCTTCTTCTCGCGGAATAAAATTTAAATTCACTCTTTCGTAGCACTGAAACTATTAGGAATTTTAACGCCAGGTTTACGAGCGCCGAGAATTTTTATGGGCGCATTAATTTTTTTTGTAACGTCATTAACACTAGATTTACGGAACCTGTCGATTTGACGCAGTTCAAATTTCGCGCTCAAGTTTAACAATCATGCGTGAGAAAAATATAAACTCAAAATCAGATTTATGTAGAAAAATTGACTAAATAAATTTCTGTTTATAGAAATCTATTAATTTGAAGTAAACCGAACTAATGATATTAGAAAAAATTTGTATTTCAATGCATCCATCAAAATGATCCAACCAATGCCCGTAAACCTAGCGTTAACACATTGCACGCGGGTATATTTCGCTGCGGACTTACGCGCGTAGCGGTTTACGCGTTTTTTCGTCAATTTCGCGGGAGTTTGATCATTCGGTAAAATCGCAATAAATCGATAACTACTTCGTTTTTCTGAACGAAACTTTTTTTTATTTTACGATTAAACCTATGCTCTATTATTATTTAAAAAAAGAATCTGTACTGCATGTACACCTTGAAAACACGAAAGTGTTTAGTTATAGCGACAGAACTTAACCCTCTATGGGACCGTGTGACTTAAAAGTTACAAACCGATGTATCTATATTTTAAAGAATTAATTTTCTTTAGTTATCACTGCGCTATAAAATTTGATTACTGTATTACCGACACCACGATCCATCTACAGTAATTATTACTTAAAACATTTTCAAATCGAAGCGGAAAACTGTAATCAATCGCAATTTTTTCTCCAACAAGCAGACAAAATTCGGGCTATAGAGGGTTAAAACTCACTATCGATGCCATAGAGATTCTTAACACTTTACCGACCGGTTGATTCGAACGCGGATACATCGCTATCACCGGCTCGGTTTTGGCTATCGTGCGGAAATATAAGCTCTTATTCTTGCAACTCTGTTTTTAAATCGAAATTCGTGAGAGTGTTTGGTATATCGTTTCTCTTATTGTAGGCTAATTAAATTGAATAAAGTTTTTAATTTTCATAATGTTAGTATTAAGCGGCAAGCGGTAGATGAACGTTGGCTGTAAAAAGCCGATTAATAGGCTCCCGGTCGCTGAGCGTTGGTTGCAAAAAGCCGATTAATAGGTTCCCGATTGGTAAAGTGTTAAGATTAGAATTACCCACGTATTACATACATTATATATATTATTACGTTATTTAACACGTTAAACGCCGCGCCGAATTTTGGTCGACTTTCCGTTAGGTTGCGTGGTGCGATACTGATTCAAAAATATTTGGTCGCAAAATACTTAAGAATTGAAGAAGAAAATTGTAGAGGCCTGCAAAGGAAAGTGGTATCTTTGTTTAATGTGATGTAATAGAGCCCATTAATGAATTATAAGGTACTTTTTTTTTGAAATTATTGCTGTAAAGAAAGCCGATTAATAGGCTCCCGGTTGGTAAAGTGTTCAGAATGTACATTAAAGCTGTAATTTTTGCGTCAAATAAGCAACAACATTTCGAATGCAATATTTTTATTTAATTATTGAGTACCAAAAACCAATAATTTATACATCAGATAACAGAGAACTGTCGTAAGAGGGCAGAGCAAACCCTTTTAAAAGCAGCTCTTATGAGTTATCAGTGATGTCTTTGAATTCGGAGCGTTACATGAAAAAGTATCGATTTTCGTTACGCAAAGAAAAGAATGCCTCCCATCTGTAAAACACTTTCGTGTTAAAAAACACCATACATACTTACAATGCTCATCGTGTTTATACGATATCGGCTTTTTGGTACAAATCTTCTATTAAATACGTATTTTACGTGACCCGCGTTCCAGTGACAGATTGCAAAAAACGTAAAAGTACGTTTCCCGCATGCAATGTGTTAATTCACTTTAGTTCAAATCTATAGATTTATTATGCACACTTTTTGTATGCAAATTTCATTTTGAGTTTGCATTCTTCGCAACTATGCTTGTTATATTTTACACTAGGACTATCGACGTTTAATATATACTTATTTCAATAGAAAGAAAATACATAGTGCGAGAGAAATAAATATTTATTTTTCAAGCGGTTCCATAACGATAATTCGCTTCGATCTTTTTGTTCGGAAAAAAATTCCGTAATTAACCATTTTTAGTTTAACACGTTAAACGCGTCCAAATGTTTTTGAATTAGTATCGCACCACACAGCATAACGGAGAGTGGACCGAAATCGGCGTGGCGTTTAACGTGTTAAATTCAAAAATAGTACAATTCTTTTTCTTTTTTATTATTTTAACTGGGTCTTCATCCCAGTTCGAAAAAGAAAAGTGTCTGCAAGAGGAATGAAGATCTCGAGTTCTAATGGTTTGCAATTTCTCAAATAAATTCTACAAATTTACATCGGTACACTTTTAAAAAACTTTAGAGTAGGAGTAAAGATTTATTTCCACTGCATCTCGTATTTCTTTTTAAAATACCTATTACTTGGAATTTTTTTGTAAAAATCAATATACTTAAATCGTCGGTAGTTCCAGTGTTAATCATGGAATCTAAAATGCGTCAAATTGACAGTTCCGTAAATCAAGCGTCAAATCTCTTTCAACAAACTCTACGATTCCACCTACTTATCGTTAATTACATCAATAAATCTTCAATTACGTTAAAAAACATCGTTTCGAGTCGCTAATAATGTAAACATCGATACGAAAATAAAAAGAAAATTTTCTTTTCTCGATCTCCGAAGTCCCTTCAATCCTATTTCCATTTCTTCAAACAAACTCAATCTTCTTGGAAAATAAAAAATCACTCTTATCGATAACAACTTCGAATTAAAAAATTCTTTTGAAAAAAACGAAACGCGATCCAAGAATCGCGGATAAGACAAACTCGACGAAGAGAAATTACAAAGAAACTTAATATATTCCGTGCAAACTTATTTATTAACGTTATTAACAATATTTCCCATCGCAAATAAGAAATCGTGAGATTGTTACATTCGCAAGAACCGCTAGGATTTTTACTATCAATAAAACCCAACGTGTCGCCATTTAACATCACTGTTGATAAACAACACCGAATCGACTCACCGTCATTGCCTGGAGCAGAGTGTTCGTCCTGCGTTCGATTTCCGCTTTGGGCACGCCGCGGAACGTGTTCCTGCCCCGATTCAGGGTGACAACCCCCAAGTATGGACTGGTGCTCACCATTTTCGATTCACAAGCACGATCCTCTCATCACGCTCAATTTTATCACTCAACCACTTTCGGGGAACAATTCGAGCGCCTCATATCAACGCTCGCTACAATTTTACGCGTTCGACGTTCACGATAAATCTCGACTCGTTCGATTTTCTTCCACACTCTCCGTTCGAAGAAAACATTTCATTCATCGCAGTGACTTGACGGTAGAAGTTTCTTCGTAAGCGATTTCGAAACACGATTCAGGAAGAGAAGACACCGTCAGCCAAGAACAATAAGATTGGCGCACTGTGTTGTGGAGTACACTCGGCGTAGAACTGTCTCTCTTCCTCGCGCAGACACTTTCCTTCTTCGAACTGGGATGACCGGTTGTTGTTTAAATTGGTATTTGAAATATTAACACTGAACCTACCGACGATTATAGATCTATTTGTACACGGAGAAATAAAAATTATAGGTATTTTAACCCTCTATGGGACCGTGTGACGTAAAAGTTACTCCCTCTGGAAATATGGTATACGTTTAATAAAAAATCGTAGATTATCGTGAATATAGAAAAGAAATGACAACATTCATTGTATTATTATAGTATATATTAAAAGTAATATAATCTAATATAATTGACACGTGTCGTGTTCTTCTTGGTTTGAAACTTAACGATCAAAGATCGGTTTTTTTTATGACAAATAAAATTGGTGCCGCTGCAAAATCGATATGGAAAATTGCGAAGAAGAATTGATGAACTTAAAAAGAAGAAATTCTAAATATAAACAATTGATCAGAGAACAACGTCATGGTGTCTTAGAAAAATGATTACAGCACATGAAAGAGGACAAGTTAAAACACGGTGACTAGCTGGAAAATATTTATGTTCCAAAGAAGCGTACAATAAGGCCATATCGTATTTTAATTTAATTTAGGCAGTATTGTAACAAAATTATTCTTTTTTAATTGTATTTTTTCTTAAAAAGTTAATATAATATACTTGTCGTGTTAATTTTTAGTTTTATTGTACTTTTTTTCCAAATGTATATTATATTTCCGGACAACGAAAATCGCGAAATGTATACCATATTTCCGGACGGAGGGAGTACAAATTAATGTATCTGTATTTTAAAAAATTAATTTTCTTTAGTCATCGCTGTTAAATTTGATTACTGTATTACTGCAGTGATACCACGATTCTTACTTTAAGAATTTGTCTATATCTACAGAAACTGTAAGAATTTTCGAATCAAAGCGAAAAACTGATCGATCATAATTTTTCCTCTGATATGTAGACAAAATTCGGGCTATAGAGGGTTAAAAAAACACATAACGTAAGGAGAACAAATCTTCACCTATATTTTTCACAGAAAATCACAGAAAATCACCAGAAAATAACAGAAAATCACAGAAAATCACGAAAAATATCCCAAACTGAATCGTTGTAAATTGATATAATTTCTATGAGAAATTACACGCCGGTCAATTCGACCGCTTTAATAGATTTAGTGTTTAAAAAAAAAAAAATAGTTCCTGGTTTTTAATTTAAACTGAAAGTGGTTAATTGTGGAATTTTAACGATTGAATCTTTCTGTCGCATTTATTTGGGTCGAGTGAGAAGATCGAAGCGAATTATCGGAAATCGGTTAGGATTGAAAGGTGCCGTACACGCGACGAGTATCGAACTGCTCGAAAAAGCAAGAATCGTATCGTTGGCTCGACACATCGACGGCCAAAGATGAACTTCGACGAGTGCGACCTTTGTTATCGGGTCTACGCATATTTATTATTCCGTGCGTATGCATAATCGAAGAGCAGCATCTAATCGAACGCCCAGGGATATCGAGCGCTACGTTGTTCGAGAGACGTATAGATTTTGAGCGGACAGAAATCATAGTTTAAATGAAACGGAATATTTAAATGTAGATAAGACTATCGGTGATTTTTTTTTTTTAGCGTACTTGGAACAGTGTGCAACTTGTGGAATACACAAACGGTTCGGTGCGGATTAATTTCTTATAGCTCGGTTTTGCAATTGAATTTGATTAGGTTGATTAGTCAGATGTTGTTACATGGTACGTGTTTGAGCAGAGAATTTATTATCGTTGCAAGTATTGAAGTTTGTTACGTTGATGCATAAGTTCTGTGAGAGATGTGTAATAAAATATGTGAGAGATGTATAAAAAAATAATTTCCTGGTTTAGAAGAAATTTTGTAAATGTTCGAGGTAGAGGATAGAAAAGAACACTTTTTGTGCGGTTAATAAATTATATCGAAATAGGACTCCGTTAAGTAAATATTTGTTAAATGCAACGAGAAATAGATATTAATACCATTTAATAGAATATTGATTTCTTGTCTGTTTAACAGAAGAATTTTAGAAGGATATTTTTGTACGTTTATTGTTGATCGGTAGAGAGGGGATTTTTATGGAAATTTTTATTTTTGAGAATAGTAACGAAGATAAAATTTAGGTGGAGAATTGTTTCACGTACTGGGTATTAAAAGAGTTATAATTTGAAAATTCCGTATATTTCTTCGTATTACGTGTATTGTGTGCAATTTCGCATTCTTGGATTTCATATAAATGCATAAAAATCCTAGTTTATTGAGTAGAAGTTCAGAGAAATTAATGGTGGAGGCTATGTAAGATTTTTTTTAACCTTCTGTCGTTGGAATTTTGGTTGCTCGTGGGAAAAAGAATTATGCAGAATTACGGTTTCTCTAGTTGATCTAGAAATTAGAAATTAATAATTACTACAGTGACGGAGAATATTTAAGACTTAGAAAATGAAGTAGGTTGAGAACAAATTCGAAGATTTTTAAAGAGAAGGAACATTTATATTTAATTACAAAGCTATTGTAAATAATAGTTGAAAAAGCATGGTTTAATGGGAGCATGGTGCACTTTGTGGAATCAAAATTTTTAGTGTCTTGTAATGGACAGAATTATTGAAGCAACCTAATATTTATGAGTTTTGTTACGCTTCTCACGGTATTGACCTAATTTGAGCACTTAGCGTAGCTAAATTCGTTGATTTAATTAGTTAACCGATGAAAGAGAGAGTTACGAATGCACTTTCCTGTTTAGAAAATAGCTCGCGACCAGAATAAACGGACTAAATAATTATCAAGCTTTAGATTGGGTAACAAAATTAATTTTAGAGATAAACACACCAGTTTATATTTCATAATTTTTCATGAACCTTTTATACACATTTTGAATTGAATTTTATCACAAATATCCTATTCATAAAATACAATTCCCATTTTACTAATTTTATTTCAAAAATTTCTACTAACAACCTATTTCACTCTTTCAATAAATATTTTACTAACCTTTGGTATTTTTTATACACTTTTAGTACTGAATTTTATCAGAAATATCTTATTCATAAAATACAATTCTCATTTTACTAATTTTATTTCAAAAACTTCTACTAGCAACCTATTTCACTCTTTCAAAAAATATTTTATTGATCTTCAGGATTTTTTTATACACATTTTGAATTGAATTTTATCACAAATATCTTATTCATAAAATACAATACTCATTTTACGAATTTTATTTCAAAAACCTCTATTAGCAACCTATTTCACTCTTTCAGAAAATATTTTATTAACTTTTAGGATTTTTTTATACACTTTTGGAGTTGAATTTTATCACAAATATCTCATTCATAAAATACAATTCTAATTTTACTAATTTTATTTCAAAAATACCTGCTGGCAACCTATTTTACTGTTTCAATAAATATTTTATTAATTTATAGGATTTTTTTGTACACTTTTTAAGTTGATTTTTATCAGAAATACCCTATTCATAAAATACAATTCTCATTTTACTAATTGTATTTCAAAAAACCCTACTAGCAACCTGTTTCACTCTTTCAAAAAATATTTTTCTAACCTTCCGCGAATCGCTTATTCACAAAAAACAGTTATTCTCATTCCTCTAATTACAATTTCAATATCCTATGCTCGCACCCTTTCTTCATCTTCTGTAATCATTTCATACGAAGCGAACCGACACCACGAAATCTTCGCAACTCGCGCCCAATTTATATTCAAACTTCAACGAACGATTGCCACATAATCCAATCGAATGTTTCCGTCTAATTTAAAGTCGACCCTGAAACAGCTCTGATATTTCACTTTTTCCTCGATTTTTCGTTGCGCAACCACCTACTGTAAATCGTTCGTCCTGTTCATCGTCTACCAGGCAAATCACTAAGGTTGCTCTTTTTTTAGCGCGTTCCACTCGATTCGAGCTCTCGAAAAGAACGTCGGGAACGCGACGACGTCTGACCGAAATAGTTGTTTCTTCGTTGTTGGCTGCGGAAAAATGGTTCGTTGGGAGAATTTAAAAGTTTCCAACCACCGTTAAGATCCATCGGCTTAATCGCTCTTCGAAGCAGTAGAAAGACTTGGTAAATTGACTAAATTGTTTTGTTGTCGATTCAGAGAAGAAGCTTCCTCGGAATTGATCAAATATTATAAAGCAGACGCATAAACGAGAACGAGAGAAAATCATTTTGGATCAGCGGGTCACTGGGAAATGCGATAAACTAGGCCATAGCCTTTAGCATCGCTGTATACCGATGTTTGCCAAGAGCAATTGACTCTGACAATGAGATTCCATTTATTTGTACACATTTTGCGGTTCGGCCAACATTGGCCCTATTGGCTCGATCGAATCTTAATATGCGAGCTCCAAGGTTGGATGCAATTGATGATTCTGTTTTATAAGGTAAGCTGGGAAGCGATGGCCCACTTTTTTAACGTTGGAACTGCCGAAGTGGTCGAAACGACTGGTTTGTAATTTTTTTTAAGAAATCTATCGATTGAAAATGGTGCATTTCTGGGAATTTCTTCGTTTCGAGAAAAAATATGGAAACGGTGTTATTATATACTCCTAAAATATAAGTATAAAAATATAAGAATGTAGATATATTTTATTTTAAATATAATTATAATATATGCTACAAACATTTTAGAAATATAAAATATAAGTATGAAGATATAAGAAAATAGATATATTTTATAAATATAAATATAATTATAATAGATATTACAAATATTTTATAAATATAAATACAGTTATAATATATATTACAAATATTTTATAAATATAAAATATAAGTATGAAGATATAAGAAGCTTAATATATTTTATAAATTTAAATACAATTATAATATATATTACAAATATTTTATAAATATAAAATATAAGTGTGAAAATATAAGAAGGTAGATATATTTTATAAATATAAATATAATTATAATATATATTACAAATATTTTATAAATATAAGTACAATTATAACATATATTATAAATATTTTATAAATATAAAATATAAGAATGTAGATATATTTTACAAATATAAATACAATTACAACATATATTACAAATATTTTATAAAAACTTCATAAATATAAAATACAAATATAAAAATGTAAGAAAGTAGATATCTTTTATATAACAACACCGTTTCCATATTTCTTCTCAAAACGAAGAAACCTCCAAGAGAAACATACTTCGGTCAAACCTAACCCAAAGACCGTACCACAGTTAAACATCGAGGGCCAAGCGACGCATTGGACGGCTGGTTAACTCGAAGACCAATGGAAAACACGAAAAGAAGACAATGAATCTGCACAAAGGGAAACTATGCCGTATCCTGTTTGAGCCGTCCCATGGGACAAGTGCAACCACAATGCGTGTTCGTATGCTCGCGCAATTGCACCCAATGAAAATTGATATACCACGGCAATTAGCTCATTGACCGAGGAGGCACGCGTAGATGGCCGACGACGACGACGTTACCGTTACTTCGAGGCTGGACCCAATTTTCGCGATACATTATGCAAGTTCGTCTAAGTTCGCCCGCCAACGCACTCGGAGAATCTGTTCCGCCGCTGGAACGAATTAATTTGGGAAACACTGGCTTGTCTCGCGGTCGTTTCATGGATTAAGAAATTCTTTCCGTTACCGAGAAGACACTAGACTGCTAATTTTTATGCGAATTCATATTTTTGAGAATTTATCGAACTCTGCTTTTTATAGGGTAGACGCGTTCTTGAAGAACGGTAGCGTTTAGATATAAAAATTAGGAAAAGTAATGTACTGGACGGTATGAGAATATTATTTTTGTGTGTTTGCAGTTATTTTATGAAAATTGCAAATTTATATATGAAAGTGTACGGGGAAGAAATCGTTTAAAAATAGTGTGAAAAGAGAATGAAATATTTTTCTAAAAAGCGTTAAATTAGAATCGTGCAACGACAGAATTGAGCGTGTAGTAAGAAAAAGTAGATCTTCGGTGGAAAATTATTTCACTAGTATATTTTTTCATACTGGAAAAATATACAATTAATCAGGTAATCAATTAATCAAGAAAATACAATACAATATTTTAATGATTGTAGTGTTAATTAATATCTAAAAAACTGTGAGATAATTAAAACAATATTAATAAACCTTCCAACTGAATTAAGATATTATCCGAAACACTGTAGATAATAACTAATCAACTAATCAAGAAAATACAATACAATATTTGAATAATTGAAATACTAACTATTATTCTTTAAAATATTAATAAATTATAAAATAGTTTAACACTAAACCCGACGATTAAAGTAGACCTATTTGTACCCAAATAAATAAAAATTATAAGTATTCTAAAAAAAATACATAACGTAAGAACAAATCTTTATCTATATTTTTCACAGAAAATCACGAAAAATTGCCCAAAACTGAATAACGCTGTAAATTTATATAATTTCTATGAGAAAGTACACGCCGGTCATCTTGACCGCTTTGGTAGTTTTAGTGTTAATTAACATGATCGCTGTGTATAAATCTACGACGTTTAAATCAGAGTATCTTGCAATTTTGCACCTTTAGGTTTCTCATAGATTCATAAAAATTCGCAGTATGATAATTATACATGAATTATTTAATTGTCAAACTGATCGATTCTCAAATTTAGTATCACTTACTGAGTGTAATGACTAAGAGTAATTTCTCAATTTGAGTAGAAATTTAGAATCTAATTTGAGTAGAAATTTAGACTTTAATTTTAGTAGAAATTTAGAATCTAAATTTAGTCCAAATTTAGAATTTAGAATTATGAATCAGCGNGTGTAGTAAGAAAAAGTAGATCTTCGGTGGAAAATTATTTCACTAGTATATTTTTTCATACTGGAAAAATATACAATTAATCAGGTAATCAATTAATCAAGAAAATACAATACAATATTTTAATGATTGTAGTGTTAACTAATATCTAAAAAACTGTGAGATAATTAAAACAATATTAATAAACCTTCCAACTGAATTAAGATATTATCCGAAACACTGTAGATAATAACTAATCAACTAATCAAGAAAATACAATACAATATTTGAATAATTGAAATACTAACTATTATTCTTTAAAATATTAATAAATTATAAAATAGTTTAACACTAAACCCGACGATTAAAGTAGACCTATTTGTACCCAAATAAATAAAAATTATAAGTATTCTAAAAAAAATACATAACGTAAGAACAAATCTTTATCTATATTTTTCACAGAAAATCACGAAAAATTGCCCAAAACTGAATAACGCTGTAAATTTATATAATTTCTATGAGAAAGTACACGCCGGTCATCTTGACCGCTTTGGTAGTTTTAGTGTTAATTAACATGATCGCTGTGTATAAATCTACGACGTTTAAATCAGAGTATCTTGCAATTTTGCACCTTTAGGTTTCTCATAGATTCATAAAAATTCGCAGTATGATAATTATACATGAATTATTTAATTGTCAAACTGATCGATTCTCAAATTTAGTATCACTTACTGAGTGTAATGACTAAGAGTAATTTCTCAATTTGAGTAGAAATTTAGAATCTAATTTGAGTAGAAATTTAGACTTTAATTTTAGTAGAAATTTAGAATCTAAATTTAGTCCAAATTTAGAATTTAGAATTATGAATCAGCGTTATCTGAATATATAAATATAGTACAAGTATCAGTAAGTAATTAACACTTCGACGGCCGCACATTTTTCGCATCGCCTCTAGATTAGCGGCGACAATATTTACACCATCGTTCCTAGCATAATTATTAATAAGAAAAGAGTTGAGATCGCTGATACACAATTTTTAATGTTTCTTTAAAAATAGCATCGGTACGTATCAGTATACAAAGATCGAAATGACGGCAAGAAACCATTTCCAGAAAATAGCTGTACAAAGTCGCACGAACGTGGCAGCGACCGTCAATGTGTTAACTGACTTTGGAAAAAATGTTTATTGTTAAGGATTAAGGGCAGCTTGGTTTTGGAAGAAAGCTCCGATTTTTTGGAGCAGAAATAGTTTGGTTTATGGAATGTTAACACTAGGTTTACGGTCGTTGAGTGGATCATTTTTATCGGTACACCGAAATACAATTTTTTTGTGATATCATTAGTTCGGTTTAGTTCAAATTAATAGATTTCTATAAGCAGAGATTTATTTAATAAATTTCTGTATATAAATATCATTTTGATTTTACATTTTACAATTTCAAATTTTACATTTTTCGCCCGCGTTATCGTTAAAATTAAGCACGAAATCCGAACTGTGTCAAATCGACGTGTTCCCAATTAACTAACTGTAGGAAAAAGTAAAATTCTTAAGAATTAGAGGTTCAGTTCAAATTAATAGATTTCTATAAGCAGAGATTTATTTAATAAATTTCTGTATATAAATATCATTTTGATTTTACATTTTACAATTTCAAATTTTACATTTTTCGCGCGCGTTATCGTTAAAATTAAGCACGAAATCCGAATTGTGTCAAATCGACGTGTTCCTAATTAACTAACTGTAGGAAAACGTAAAATTCTTAAGAATTAGAGGTAATTTGCTTTCTGAAGTAAGCTCTGATTTTTTTTTAGAGTTAAAGGCAGTTTGGTTTTCGAGGAAAAATCTAATTACTGGAATATGAATTAATCGCATGAAAAATAGAATTTCTGAAAACTAAGGGCAGACTGTTTTTAAAAGAAGGTTTTTGTTTGCTAGAATTCTAATCCGTCAATGTGTTAAGGTCTAAGAACTTGATAAAAAACGCCTTAAGCGCGATAGCAAACATAATGTTACCATTGTCGATATTTACATCTCACTGTCATCTTTTCTAAACCAATCGACATCAAAGGCCACAACTTTCACCGCTTTGATCAACACTAAAATTATCGACGACTAAAATAAACCAATTTGTACCGAAGAAGTCGCAATAATAGATATTTGAAAAAATACACAATGGAAGGGAACAAATCTTTAACCGTATATTTTACAGAAAATAATTAAAAATAGTAAAAAATATATAAAATTTCTATGAGAAATTGCGAACCGAATTGGTTAATTTTAAGTTATATCGTTCATCTTGTGCCAATTTTAATCTATTTTTTATCGTTTAATACGAGTGCTTCGTGGAACATAACGTTTCATAAGGTTTTCGTTTTCGCGATGCCTTTTCCACGAACATTTTTATATAAAATGAAACCGTGCCGCTGACAGTTTGCCAGTTTTTGAAGATACAGCATAGAAGACGATTGCCCAACCCAGTTTTCTCGCTAGGTTTGATTTATTTTTATGACTGCGCTGACTTTTCGATGAGCAAGCTTTTGCGCCTCAATGGCTAACAAATAAGACACTCGAACACCCAATTGCTACACAATACCAGGTTATATCCTCTGGGCCAGAAACCAACATCACCAGACCTCGATCCGACAATTCTCATCAACCTTACGCACCTCCAATCTCACTGCTTCCGATTACATAGGAAGATCCCAGCGTTACACAATTCGCATCAATCGAATAAGAATCTCAGTAATTGAAATTAAAAATTGAGAACAGAGAAATTATTAATTTTTGTTACTTAAAAGTAGTGGTTTTGATTGGAAGAGAAATTATTATTTCATTTATAAAATTCCCAACATTACACAATTCACATCGATCGAATAAAATTCTCAGTAATTGAAATTAAAAATTGGGAACAGAGAAATTATTAATTTTTGATACTTAAAAGTAGTGTTTTTGATTGAAAAAGAAATTATTATTTCATTTATAAAATTCCCAACATTACACAATTCACATCGATCGAATAAAATTCTCAATAATTTAGATTAAAAATCAAGAACAGAGAAATTTTTAAATTTTACTATCAAAAAGTAGTATTCTTGATTAAAAATGAAATTATTAATATCACTAGTTTCGACTATATAGGAAATTTCTAGCATTACACAATTCACATCAATCAAATCAAATTCTCAATAATTGAAATTAAAAATCAAGAACAGAGAAATTTTTAATTCCTACTATCAAAAAGTAGTGTTCTTGATTGAAAGAGAAATTATTAATTTCACTATTTCCGATTATATAGAAAATTCCTAGTATTACAGAATTCACATCAATCGAATAAAAATTTTAATAATTGAAATTAAAAATCAAGAACAGAGAAATTTTTAATTTCTACCACCTAAAAATAGCATTCTTCGTTAAAAGAGAAATTATTAGTTTCACTATTTCCGACTATATAAAAAATTTCCCAGAATTACACAATTCACATCGATCTCAACAATTCAAATTAAAAATCAAATACGGAGAAACGATCAATTTCTGAATACTTTTTCCCCACTCACTGACACGATTAAAAATCCACTTCACGGTTTCTTTCATCATTTCTTTTCCGCGCACAATATCTTATTTATTCACAAGTTAGCAATCGTTCGTAGAATTTTCAACCGTTTCGGTGCACACATTTCAAAATTAGAAACGTTAAGGGTGATAGCGGTCCGGAAGGACGCGGACAGGATAATCGCGATGGCTCGTCAGCTAGGAAAGAGCCTGACGGAGGCGAGTAGCGTACTGCCAGGAATAGATGGACCGACAGATCAGAGTCGTCGTCGACGACGTCGACGATTCAACTAGCGTCACACGCTGGCTACGCTACAAAACCAGAGTCGCGTTTCAAATTGAGCTTAACTGCTCATTGAGCTTAGAGGATAACACCCCGCGGCCTGTGCTCGTGTGCTACCGTATCGGTGACATAATTGAAGCATTCACGTGGTCCGTTCTTTCTCTTTTTTCTTTCGTTTCGTACAGCTTTGTTGCTATTCGAGAAATTGAGCTTCTTCTTTTTTTTCATTACCGCTTGAAACGCGACGTTTATTTCCGCTACACAAACATGTAGAAAAATTACATAATATTGGGTTGTCCGGAAAGTTGGTGCCGATTTTCGGTAGGTGCCATTAGAACAGGTCCGAATATGTCGCAATGATTGAAAACAAATAACACGCGTATATATTCTAAGGAGTGATACTTCAGGTATCTTTGGATAAAAGTTTGTAAGAACTACCGACGATTAAAATAGACTTATTTGTAGCAAAGAAACCGAAATGATAAGTATTTGAAGAAACACTTATATTAGGGGTAATAATTCTTTCTGCATATTTTGTTTAAAAAAATTATAGAAAATCCCTAAAAATGCGCCGCTGTAAATTTATAAAATTTCTATGACAAATTACGAGCCAGTCATTTCGACTGGTACGATAGTTCTAGCGTTAAATATGGAAAAGTTTTTCACCGAAAAATCTAAGAACTTTCGGAAGGATGGGATATTCGAGTTACGCGAGAGATGGAGAACGGTTATAGAACAAAATGGAACATATATGATTTAATAAATGTATAAGGAAATTTAAATGTGTTTGAATTTTCCTTAAAAATCGGCACCAACTTTCCGGACAACCCAATACTTAAACTTTGAGTCTAGAATCTAGGTTCTAGCTGGTACTTTAACCGTTCGAGTGCGGGAGAATTTTCTTATGCATATGCTAAAAGTCCGGGATGAAATGTGTTGACTCCCACAGTGTTCGCGGAGTCGATTATGTAGCATCAAGGACGCCAACACGATTTATAAACAATAATATAAATAATATATTTGATTCAGATAGTACAAGTTTCACGGTGTAATAGTTGACAATGGCTCTGATAGTTCTGATGCAGTTCTAGCACAGTTCTTGTTCAATTCTAGTGCAGTTCTAATGTTTTTCACAGTTCTAATGCAGTTCAAATTCAATTCTCGTTCAATTCTCGTGCAGCTCTAATGTTGTTCACAGTTCTAATGCAGTTCTAATTCAATTCTCGTTCAATTCTTGTGCAGTTCTAATACAATTCTCGCAGTTCTTGATCGGTTCTAATCTTAATCGTAACAGCGACATTTCTTAAATATTAGACACCCTTGTTAGGCGTGTCGTCGCCAAGAGGGTGGGAGGCATGCTATGTCCAATCAGTTGAAAATTCTCGTGTCAAGAGATGTGGTCAATGTCAGAGAGAGTGACAAACGAAAGAAAAACGAAGGAAACGGAAGAACGGAAGACGCTAACACTTTCGGAAGTCTTTGTCAGAATAATCGAACTCTGGCGCGTAGGAATTATTTGGTTTATTAAATAATAATAACTGAAGTTCAAACAATACTACTCTTAATCGATATACGTCTCTCCTCGCTACTCTCTTTCCTTACGGCACTCTTACAACAAAATCCTCGCGCCCCGAACATTCGCTCGCTTAAATGCACATCCCTGAATCGCTCTATCTTTTTTCCACATACATCCCTTTTTCACTCGCACTCAAAATCTTCGCATCCATCCCTTCCAATCACGCAGTCACGTAGACTTCATTCCCACGGCCCAGTTTCTCGGTTTCAAACATACCTTAGACATAACCGAGACACTCTTCGCTAACACTCTTTCGACCACCCAAGATTCGTCCACGGTCACACTTTTCCAAACATACTCGGATCAGTCTCACTCGCAACCATAAATACATTCACACCACCGCTCGAGAGGCCCATCTACTGGCGCCGTCCCGTCGCAGGTACTGGCGACTCTTACAGGAACAAAACATAAAACGTAAAAACATAAAAAAATAATGATCATTTTAATTGAATTTGTTGTTACAGGGTGGGACTAAAAATGTCCCATTGCATTACGGTGCATCAAAAAGATGGGACACTTTTAATTCCAGCGTGCCCCAAAGAGTTAACGCTCAATTTTCCTCTTGTTCCCAATATTCTGTCTAAACGCTCCGTTTATGTTCCGAGTGATTTTTGTAGCGTTATCGTCAAGTTTGTGTTCGTATAAGACAATTATATGAATATCGATAAAATTTATACTCGGAATAAATGCTTACAAAATAGCTAAAATGCAGAATTTAGGAAAAAGTGGTTTGAACATAATATGACTCTGATAATAGATAACCGAACTGTATAAAAGGTTATCTCGTGAACAATCATACGATGGAAACTGGAATAGAATTATTTGCATGCACACCGACCTAATATTTTCATACTCACATATCTTTCGTCGAATTGGAGGGAAAATAACCGGCAGTATTTTCCTGGTCGCATTATTCTGAACGTGAAGATATTATCGAGGATGAGCTGATATTTCGAAGATTTAAAAGCCACCCGAATTTTCGATCGACGCTAGTGTTTGTAGCAGGAGACGTAACTTCGACTAACATTCGACTGGAACTAGAACCCTTGCGGGATCAATATTGTTACCATTCCATAATAGAACCCTCCGCCATGATTCAATCAAGTATTGGAATAAATAAAGAATGAAAATACAGTCGGGAATCGTTGTACGATATTTGATCGTGCTTCTTCAAATATTGAAGAGAAAGATAAATTAAGAAGAAACAAATTAGATGGATGAAGTATTATAGAGTTTTTATTTAAATATAAAGTTTGTAAACGTTTAATTATTA
>SMSQ01022980.1:0-15192 GCA_019453375.1 Ctenoplectra terminalis | reverse complement strand
AATATTGTTTCAATCCTTTCGAGATGGCATTAATTTACATAACTCTCGCCGAGGGATTAAATTAACCTTAGACATTGAAATACAAAAATCCGTTTATGAATCAGCGCTTTTTAACGAGCGAATCCTTAAACGCAACTGTCTAAATCAATCATCCGCCACGAAGGGAAGATAAACAAAAGAAAAAGACCATAATCAGTCCACACATTTTTCCGAACCTTCCAACCCTCGCGAACTCTTCGAGAACCATTACTCTATGTCAATGCTGTTCACCAGTCGAACGCTTTACGCGGAAGATACAGAAAATTTGACACATTTTAGAGAATTTCAAGAAAACCTATCATGCTCATCAATCATACGAGTGCTATTATATCTGATGTTTTTATTTTTACAACAAAGATATCTTTCAAGCATAAAATATCCCTATAATTAGAAGCAATAAATATAATATTAAAATCTCACAAACATATAAATCAATTAATATTTCCAAGACAGATAACATAACCACTTTTTCAAGATTCTTCTTTTCAAAAATTAACACAGTAACAAAATTTAATAATACAGTGATAACTAAATGAAACAAATTTTTTTAAATAATTTTAAAGTAATAATTGCTGTAGGTGGACTACGGTATCNAAGAAAACCTATCATGCTCATCAATCATACGAGTGCTATTATATCTGATGTTTTTATTTTTACAACAAAGATATCTTTCAAGCATAAAATATCCCTATAATTAGAAGCAATAAATATAATATTAAAATCTCACAAACATATAAATCAATTAATATTTCCAAGACAGATAACATAACCACTTTTTCAAGATTCTTCTTTTCAAAAATTAACACAGTAACAAAATTTAATAATACAGTGATAACTAAATGAAACAAATTTTTTTAAATAATTTTAAAGTAATAATTGCTGTAGGTGGACTACGGTATCATTACACTAATACAGTAACAAAATTTAAAAATACAGTGATAACTGAATGAAACAAATTTTTTAAAATATAAATACACGAGTAACTCTCAAGTCACACGGCAGAGGGTTAAGCACCGAGACAAAAAATAAAAAAAAAAATAAACAAGACTCGGTGTTCAAGAAGACAATTGAAACTCGTTTTACGAACCTCTCGACAGTGAATGCGGTGATGGTGAGGACAGTGGCATTCGTGGACGTCTCCGCGGCGAAGCTCTGAATAATGCAGAACGCCTCGCCGAACACGTACGGGAAATGCGACCAGATGTAGTACATCTCCGGCGGCAGGCCGGATATCAGCAGCAGTAAATCAGACACGGCCAGGCTGAACAGATAGTAGTTGGTCGCCGTATGCATCGACTTGTTACGTGCGATCACCACGCACGTGGACACGTTGCCGACCAGGCCGGTGAGAAAGATCACCGCATAAATCACTGTGATCGGCAGAACGATGTACAACGGATCCCTTCTCGTGGACGAGTCCTCCTGTTGCAGATACGCGACGATCGGGCTCGTGAAATTATCCAATCTGTCACCGGTGTCCAACAATTCCTCCCGACTTCCGTTCGAGTTCATGGTACCGCCTCCCATTGTCGATTCTTTCGAATCGACCGACTCGTTGAAAGAAATCATTCCTCTCTGTCGATTCCTCTAAGAGTTAAATAGTCAAACGATATTTCTAAGCGATCGACCAGCTAAAGATCAGTTTCGCCGATCCTTCCGAATCGATCGACTCGTTGAAAGAAATCATTCCACTGTGTCGATTCCTTTAAGAGTTAAATAGCCAAACGATATTTCTAAGCGATCGACCAGGTAAAGATCAGTTTCGCCGATCCTTTCGAACCGATCGACTCGTTGAAAGAAATCATTCCACTGCGTCGATTCCTCTAAGAGTTAAATAGTCAAACGATATTTCTAAGCGATCGACCAGCTAAAGATCAGCTTCGCCGATCGTTTCGAATCGACCGACTCGTTGAAAGAAATCATTCCTCTGTGTCGATTCCTCTAAGAGTTAAATAGCCAAACGATATTTCTAAGCGATCGACCAGCTAAAGATCAGCTTCGCCGATCCACCAAGCGTCGTTGAAGACTTCTCTTGGAGATTGATGCGGTGACCGGTGTAAGATGTAGCGATGGGTTCGATCACGGTCATTTTGGGTTCCTTGGAGAGTCAATGGCGAGCTCTTGGCGTCCCTCGACGACAATTAGCTCAATTTCGACCAATTCGAGGAGAACGGTTGTAGCTACACGTATGTAGCTGTTTCTCCTATCGATCCATTTAAGCGTTCGTTGAAGCGTGTGGCTCTCTTTGTTCGATCATTTAGGTTCGATGAAAGTGGCTTTGGAATCCTTGCGGTTAATCGGAGAGGTGTCCAAGGTAGTATCGTATTCTCAGGTTGATTGGAGTTTTTTTAAAATTGACAGGTCGACCGGAACACGGGTGGTCAGCGGCGTTTCTTCGGAGACGAGGAGTGGAAAATGTCACCGGTCTCCGTCAAGACGTATTAATAGAAAATCGCCAAGGTAACAGGATGGGTTTATTATGGTTGCTCGTGTACGATCCACGTGTCGGGAGGAGGACCACCTTTCCGCGACGCTTCCGGGTTAGGATGTTGGCTTTGGTCTGCTTGGATCTGCTTGGACACCAGGCTTTAGTAGTTGATTCACTGATTTTCCATTATCGTTTGATGTATGGTGTGTCTGATTTGTCGTGATGGATGAAGATTATCGTGCACATATTTTTGTCCTTTTGTTTTGTTGCGATTAATACTGTTCATTGGTCGGTTGCAATTTTCTGATATTAAATTTTAGATTTTTTTTCTGTTTCTTTCTTTATTCGTTTTTTTTTTTTTTTTCCTTTTGGTTGGGAATGTACGAAAGATAGAACACAGATTTTAACGATCGGTTTATCAATTTATTACTGGTGGACAGTTAATCGGCCATTATGCCAATTTACGGATCTAACAGCCGAGTCCTCCGTTGATCGATTAAATCAGTACTCAGTCATATCGGTGTAATTGAGTTCTAACTAGATCTAGTTGTCCGTGGATCGTTCATCGAATCGTTATATTGAACACGCTTGAGAATAGCTCGAGGTTCGGTGACTATTTCGTGTAACAGCTACGGGCCGATTCTCGCGTGCATGTCATTAATATTTTTTACGCGATTAACACTGTCTCTCGATTGCCCGATCAATCGTGAATGTGTCTACAAATGTTTTCGTGTTCGTGAGTTTAGCGTTTCTTTTTTTTCTCTGTTTTTTTATGGTAATCAATCCGACGTTGTTTAAATTGCTAGATTATTACAGCAATTGTACAGTGATTCTAAATTTGTTCAGATATTTTATTCACGATGCGTAGTAATTATTTTTAACCTTATTTCAAGCGATTTGAATAATACTATACTATAATTATTTCTTTTCGATTTGAAACGAAATTAAAAATATTACAAACTGTGAAGGACAGTATCGTTCCACGGTTATTGTCAGTACAATGTTACAGTGACAAAATATTTGTCAATTAATCCAGATATAAAAGTCTAGATACCTCGTAATAAAAAATATACGACTTGGATAATTTTTACAATTATCGGTACACGTATCGTTATAATAAGAAATTGATACTAAGTCAATTTTGATTAAATTCCAGACAATTACGTGTCACGTTAATTAATTTATAGCCGTTACATCCTCCAATATGATTTTCGTATCAATTTGTCCCGTGCCACGCGACGATCGGTCAACTTCTTGATTTATCGTGACAATGCAGTTCCAACCAAATTCCACAATAATTTGTCTCGTCTGACACGCTCTCTTTCACGACCAACGACCATGAAAGCCATCAATCAAGCTATTAACGCATTTCAAAACATTTCGATACACTTTTCACTATTTTTTTTCATTTTTCCTTTTGCATTTCTTCCATTGGTAATAATTTACCCCCTTTTCCAGATTTCTTAACCAAAAATTCACCGAAACAATTCCGACACGATCATTTAATTATTTTCACTGTGACGATCTTAAATTGTTTATCAAATTTAACATTGGTAGAATACTCTGAGTTCGTGTTTGAATAATTTTTTTAAGCACAGTAATAAACCATCCTCTATTTTTTATTACGTTCTTAGATTTTTTAATCAAAAATNATCGTTCCACGGTTATTGTCAGTACAATGTTACAGTGACAAAATATTTGTCAATTAATCCAGATATAAAAGTCTAGATACCTCGTAATAAAAAATATACGACTTGGATAATTTTTACAATTATCGGTACACGTATCGTTATAATAAGAAATTGATACTAAGTCAATTTTGATTAAATTCCAGACAATTACGTGTCACGTTAATTAATTTATAGCCGTTACATCCTCCAATATGATTTTCGTATCAATTTGTCCCGTGCCACGCGACGATCGGTCAACTTCTTGATTTATCGTGACAATGCAGTTCCAACCAAATTCCACAATAATTTGTCTCGTCTGACACGCTCTCTTTCACGACCAACGACCATGAAAGCCATCAATCAAGCTATTAACGCATTTCAAAACATTTCGATACACTTTTCACTATTTTTTTTCATTTTTCCTTTTGCATTTCTTCCATTGGTAATAATTTACCCCCTTTTCCAGATTTCTTAACCAAAAATTCACCGAAACAATTCCGACACGATCATTTAATTATTTTCACTGTGACGATCTTAAATTGTTTATCAAATTTAACATTGGTAGAATACTCTGAGTTCGTGTTTGAATAATTTTTTTAAGCACAGTAATAAACCATCCTCTATTTTTTATTACGTTCTTAGATTTTTTAATCAAAAATTCAGTGAAATAATTTTGACACAATTATTCAATTATTTTCACTGTAGTCATTTTTTTTTAACGATCTCAAATTATTTATCAAATTTAATATTAAAAGCAGACTCTAAGTTCGTGTTTGAATAATTTTTTTAAGCACAGTAATTAATTCATTCCCTGTTTTTCATTACGTCCTCAGATTTTTTAATCAAAAATTCACTGAAATAATTTTCACACAATTATTTAATTATTTTCACTGTAGTAATTTTTAATTTCAAATTATTTATCAAATTTAATATTAATAGCAGACTCTAAGTTCGTGTTTGAATAGTTTTTTTAAGCGCAGTAATTAATTCACCCCCAAAAAATAATTTGTTTAATCAAAAATTCACTGAAATAATTTCGACACAATCACTTAATCATTTTTACTGCAAGCTAATAAATATTACTCGTCAAATTTAATATTTGATAATGAATATCAACGGTTTCCTCTTGCACAACGATTAATTAAATCGTTTCACTTCACACTTCACTGCCCTAAGTCGTTTTTCTTGTATCAGCTAACTGAGCTCACTTGCAACCGAATACCTCTCAATCATTCAGAGTTACTATCAACCTCTGAGATATTTCGAATCATCGTTTCAAATACTTTTTATCATCAAAATGATTAATAAGCCGCATTAAATAGCGTCTTCGTTCAACCAGATAGCTCTAATCGATCTTTCTGTGAATCGTTTCTTTTATCTTGAATTAAAATTATGTAGAACGTTCTTTAGAATAGTTATCCAATTTTTTTAATTGTATTCGATAATTCATTTAAACTTCAAGATACTCCAAATTCATATTTCAGCGTTAACCAATCCACAATTTCTTTTTTCCGCTGTTTTTTCACTGTTTAAATACAATTTTAATAATCTTCAAAATAATCCATAACTTTCTTCAATCACATTTTGTTTCTCCCATTTCCACGACGATTAACAAATTTCTTCACGCTTCAAATTTCGCACGAATAAAATACAATTTACTCACGCTTCAAAAAATTCTCCAATATGAATAATCAAACCTCTTCACAATAATCAATCTTCTCCAATTTTTCGTCTCGTTAATCCGATTCGTACGAAATATCGCGATTCCGACACAAATATCAGTAAATTAAACAAATCATTTTAGCTGTGCTTCGAAACCGTAGCAAATCCACTAATTCACAAAAAAAAAAAATTCGAGTATCGTCGCTGAAAATTACCTTTTCCTCGATAAACGATCTCGCATCGAACGCGTTGGTCGAACGATTTGTAAATTTAATTCACCTAAATTACACAAATGTTCGAAATGCTCAGAATTTTTTCAATTTTTTAAATCAAAGATTAGGTCCAATTAAAACAGTGTTTCTCAAAATGTTTCTGTCGTCTCGCAACGATGGCTCGTTCCTTTCGCAGGAGGAACGCGTTTAGCGCGCGGTTCGCTCGCGACTGAGCATCCTTCGATCGACAGCGTTCGAATAGTCCGCGCGGAAACGCGGCTCGTCTAATCGTCGCTGGAGCGGTGGATTGATTCCCCTGGCGCCTGGCACACTATTTCGAGCGTGAAACCGGTGTAGTACTATTGTAAGCACGCAGCACGATTCATGGTGTCTCGTCACCGATTCTTTCGTAATCGATGTTGTTTCGCGAGCAGGAACACTGGTCACTATTTCAGTCGCGCGAGCGAGAACGAGCTGGTGTCCGCATTGTCGCGATTATGCGCTAATTATCGTTTTACTTAGGGTTATTGATGGAACGTGTCTCTCGTCGATAATCGGTCCCGGAGAATTAGTTTAAGGTAATTGGTTGGAACTAATTTGATTATTGTTGCGGTGCATGCTGTTGAATGGGGAAATTTTAATTTGGTTGAAGGAAGAAGTAGTTTCTTTGGATGTATTTTAATTTAGTTGGGTTGGGTTTGTTGGTAACAGTGGAAATTTTTATTTTGGAAGAATGTGAAAATATAGAAATTTGGATATTTATTTTGTTTTAATGGAAGCTTTCATTTTGTTGCGTTGAACATTGTTGGTTGCGGAAATTTAGATTTGGTTGAAGGAAGAAGTAATTCCTTTGGATGTATTTTAATTAGGTTGGGTTGGATTTGTTGGTGATAGTGCAAATTTTTATTTTGGAAGAATGTGAAAATATAGAAATTTGGATATTTATTTTGTTTTAATGGAAGCTTTGATTATTGTTGTAGTGGATGCTGTCGAATGTGGAAATTTTAATTTGGTTGAAGGAAGAAGTAGTTCCTTTGAATGTATTTTAATTAGGTTGGGTTGGATTTGTTGGGGATAGTGCAAATTTTTATTTTGGGAGAATGTGAAAATATTTTAGAAATTTGGATATTTATTTTGTTTTAATGGAGGCTATCATTTTGTTGCGTTGAACATTGTTGATCGTGGAAATTTAAATTTGGTGGAAGGAAGAAGTAGTTCCTTTGAATGTATTTTAATTTAGCTGGGTTGGATTTATTGCTGATAATGGAAATTTAAATTCGGTTAAAGGAGAAAGTATTATACTCTTCGATGATTGGTTTACTTGGTATTAATTTTATTTTAATGGAAGTTTCAATTCCATTGCATTGGATATTGTTGATTTTGGAAGTGTGAACTTTAGTTGAATATAAAATCATTAAGCTATTTGATGATCAGTTCCTTTATATATTTATCTTGAGTTAACGTATGCTTTACTTTGATAGTCCCTGGAAGCTTGAATTTTAATTTTAAGAGACTATCAATATTAAAGACGAATTCCTTAATTTTTATTTTCGAATAAAAACTTGGAAAACCTCGGTATAGCTGTTTTTGGGACAACCACCGTATTTCTGATTAATTTCTTATAAAACTTTTTTTATCGCATTTTTTTTCCTTCTAAAAATCTCGTAACATTTGTCCACTGTTTCCTTTTAATAAATTTAAAAAAAGTTTAAAACGTCCCTAATGACAGCAACAAAAAATTGTAGAGCATTATAATGCTTGCTAATTGATTCTTTCGATACTCTCTTAAAAATATGGTCTTTAAGTTTGTTTTAAAAATAACTGTCAACTCTGTCGGTAGAGCCAGAAAAAAGAATTGATATCGTGGAACAAAACATCGTTCGTGGTGTTCCGAAGGAGTAACAAAAATTGTTTATGCATTATTCACCGGCAACGAATATAAAATATCGTTTATATGGAATTTCAAAAAGCTACCGGTTTTTGTTTTATTCAGTCCTGCTCGAGCGTGAAGATTATATCATTGTTCACGGATGGCTGATTTCAATTTTCTCGCCTCAAATTTATGAAACAAATTGCCATTTATTAAAACGTTCCAAAGTTCACCGTTTTTTATTGACTTTTTCTGAAAAGGAGAAAGAATTCGCCTGTCGTTCGACGTAACCGTACGAAATGAAATTTTTTCATTTTTTACAGATTATCTCTTCCGTTACAAATTGGCAACGATGTTGCAGAGCTATTTGTAACGTAGAAAAATCATCGTCACGGATTATTTTAGATATTTTTTTTAACTACCGTGACAGCTAAGAAAAAAAATAGAACTAATTCCGTCAGAGTGTGATGTACAATATTAGTGAAGCTATTTAAAAATTACCCTGTTTCTTCCTTCGTTTGCGTAAATTGTTTACGGTGGATCGAAAAGAACGTTTTTTAGGGATTTTATGGAATCATTTTATGGGAAAAGTTCTTCCTGAATTTCTTTAATCTGTTCTTTGTATAATTTTTATTATATGATGATATTTTTGTGAAATTATTAAAATTGAAAATCATAGTGTCAAAGATAAAAATTAAGCTTTCCATATTTTATATTTTTGAAAATTATTGTTTGCATACTTTTTGTTAAAATTAAAATCATAGCGTCAATGATAAAAATTAAGTTTTTAATATTTTAAATTTCTGAAACCTACTCTTTGCATATTTTTTGTTAAAATTAAAATCATAGCGTCAAAGATAAAAAAAAAGCTTTTCGTATTTTATATTTCTGAAACCTACTCTTTGCATACTTTTTGTTAAAATTAAAGTCTCAGCGTCAGAAATAAAAATTAAGCCTTTCCTTTTTCATATTTCGTTTAAATATTAGCGATACTCGTATCTTTAAGAATATAGCAAAAAAAAAAAAAAAGCAGAACTTCGATAGAAAGTTATTTCATCTCCCAGCTATTACAAGAACCACCCTAATTTATATATTTTCTATATTTTCCTATATTATATCCCCTGCATTATGCTGCAATTTTTCAAAAATTCCTATATACACAAAAATCCTGAGTTCAAACATTACTTACAGCAATAACTCACAAACACTCTACGAACTCTTCATTTCTTCAGAACACCTCATTAAAGAAACAAAAGAAAAAAAAAAAAAAATTACTTTCACGAAACGAAGCTTCACTTGATTCGACATCCTCTAGCTTCCCAAAACTCGTTGACAACGATCGTTTTCTTAACCAGAAGAGCTGTTTCTCGTTCAAATTAATCGTGACAGCATGATGGGCACATTGGTGGTTTAAAGAGAACCATGTTTACACACTCTTGGGAACCAGGAACAAATCAGAAGCTGTTCACGGACAGCTCTACAGCATTCGCTCGTTCAAAGATCTTCGAAGAACCGTCCAATTGTTTTTCTTGAACCAGTGACAACGAACACAATCGCACCACGAGGAAGACACCGTTAACGAACCTCTCGACCGTTCAAATCGATCCCAAACAGACTGTCCGCACAGTTTTCATCGGAACTTGAAACACGAAACAATCCGTGAAACAATTCGAAGAAAAAAGACTGCGAAACCCTTTGGCACGGAACATGTGCTGTCCCCGTCTGGAAAATTTTTTATATTACGTCTGGGACAACACCCATAGGGTACTGCAATTTTTTAGACACATAAACCTGCTAAATTCACTATAAACAAAATATCTTATCTCACTTTCGAAAGCATTGTTACATTGTAATAGCCATTCGTGTATCGTTTAGGGGTCACTAATCACTTCAATGTTAACGTGACCATTCTAAAATAGACTTTTAATAAAAAAAAAAAAAGAAACATATGTCCCAGTTACTGAAAAACATCTAGGACAGAAAATAACGCCAAATTGGGCCTCCAAACTGATTCTAAGGCCGTGTCAATCGTTCCGAGTCGATAAATTTCTCATCTCAATCGTTCCCGTTTATGCCGTTCTCCAAGACCTTCAACCTTTTAGGCATATAAGTTATTTTATCTAATAACGGAGGAGAAATTTGGAGAAATAACTGATCCCGGTAATCAGGCGCACTCGGACTGATTTTTCGCCGTATCGAAAGGGTTAAGATATTTATCGATGCAAAGTACCGACACCGTTGACGATCTTCCCTATCGGTTCCACTCACAGGAAACTTAAAAAGCACCAAAACAATTCGTTACACGTGTCGTTCACTGTACAACTCGCCGCGAAACGAATTCTTCGGTCGACCGGAGAACCACTTGAAACTGCTCGGAGATATTCGTGGCATTTAGTCGGAATTCGAAAAGGATGGGGTATTTCTCGCGAGATGGGACAGGTTGACGGACGATTCTCACCGAAGCTCGATCCTCGAACGAGTTTCAGGATCGACCGATGGCCACGGGAACCGAACGCGTTGTGAGGCTGCAGCGGTGGTGTCGGGAATTTGAAAGAAGCATCGTTAGGCGGTCCTCACAACAAAACGCGCCGCCTTTGCACCTGCGTCTTCCCTATCTGGTTGGTTCGATAGCTGTGGCACCATTGAAACAGGGATATTTAATAAGACTGGGACGTTGAATTGGAAATTGCTCGATGAAGAGTGACATGAACGTTGGTTCGGTTAGGTAGTTTTGGTTTATTTATTTTTTTTCAGCGTGGCGTTTGTATTTTTATATCTGTTGAGTGTAATAGTGAAAGATTGAGTATAGTATGGCATAAAAAAATTATGTGTATTCGTCTGATTGGGTTTCTTGAACGCGGAAGCATTTTAGGAGGAAGGAAGGGAAATAAAATTAGAAAGTAGACGGTTAGGTTCGTTTTTTTTTTTTTTTTCTTCTTCTTTTGAGAATTGAAGTGTAGGGGTTGGTTGTATTTGATTGTTTGAATTTTTTTATGGAAAAATGAACCTTGTTTCTTTCGTTGAAGTGTCTTTAATAATGTTTCTGACGATCACGCATTTTCTAAATCGGGAAAAAATAGTTGAGAAAACTTTTTAAGATAAGAAAAAATTTTTTTAAATAAGAAATGAGATCGTGCATAGGGGTACGGAAACGTAAGAGAGGTTTTAAAGGGTTGGGAGGAAAAACGTTGTATTTCACCGAGACATTAGACTTTCTAGCTAACCTAATAGGTATTTAATTAGAGCTTAGTACTTAATTAACCTTTTCGAAGCAGCAGCAGGTGCACACGTGCGCCGTTAATTTAAATTCATGATGTAGTAGTAGACAAAAAATAGTAATTATAAATATGGGTACCATCACCTTTGTCTTTCTCTTGATTTTTTTTTTTTTTTTTTTTGTCAAATTTTTCATAGTAATAGCGAATGTTTAACATTGAAACTACCGATGCGGCCAAAATGAGTTGTCTGATTTTTCATAGAAATTCTACAAATTTGCAACGTTGCATTTCTGAGGATTTTCAGTGGTTTTCTATAAAATGTATTAATAAATATATTAATAAATATTCCGTGATTCTTTTATATAGTTTTATTCCTACTTTATTCTTTTGTATAGTTATATTCCTATTATATATAAAATTTTATATTTTATATATTAATATTCCTATATTATATTATATTTCATATTTTATATATTAATATTCCACGATGTATTAATATATTTTATAGAGAATCTGGTTCCTCTGATTTTTTTATTCTTCGTGTACGTATCGTTGGAATTCTCTCTGATAGAAATTAGTGTACTTCGATCGTCGGTAGTTTTAGTATCGAAAATTAAAAATAGAAACGGTTAGACGAGGAATAGAATTCGAAGGATTTGATTAAAATATGTGAGCGACGCTTAAATGCAACGTCGTGGGTGCGAATAGGAATATTTCGCGAAGTAAATGCTTGTTCAGGAATTTCTGTCGAGTCGACTATTAATTTTCTCATTTATCGGAGAAATTAGTAGCTGTGCTCATAATTAATGTTGCGAGGTTTCAAATATTTACAATAATTCTTCAAATCTCTATCAATTAATTGTAATTTTGAAATTCCGGATACTTTTATGCCAACATCTAAACAGGATACTTAAATAATTTTCAAACATTCCGGTATTTAAAGTACTTCTTTTTATCTTATTTATTTATTTACTCGATCCGTGCGTGGAGCAAACGACGGATACAAAATTTGAATAGGAAGAGAACTACACGGAACATGTGGGTAGTTTAAATATACAAAAATCGAGGTTCACGAATTGCATTTGAAAGGAGGACAAGAATAGTTTAGCATTTAAACAGATACAGTCTAGACAACCGTATTTCTCGTAAAACGTTGAATGAACTTTTGAGGAAAAGAGAGCGTACTTGTAATACTTCTTACCGCGTTTTACTAAAATTCATTAAACTTCAATCGATACAGTTCAATCTAAAAATTCCAAGCCGCGTTATTTTTCAACTTTTATTTTTAGATAATTTTAAATCCCCCAAACATTCCTAATTAAAGAGCTGAATGTTCCATAAACGAATTCCGTAATTAAAGAATGCATTCAAAAGAAAGATTTTGTAATTAAAAAAAAGAAAAAAAAAACACTGTTATTAAAATTGAATTACGAATTTATAATAATAACGAATTAATACGAAAATTAACTTTCTAAATTTTAACTATAAAATGATCCCTAATTAACCATTCCAACTTTTAATTAAATCATTGTATTCCGACTATGAGGTAGAAAAAATTCAATTTTAAACGATGTTTATTATTCAATGAATCGCATCGACGCTTCGAAAGTGTTCTCTAAACAAGTCAAAGGATCTAATAAGGAAGCTATCGAGAGAAAAAGTTGCATCTAACCTGTTGCACGGAACACAAACGTTCTCGATGGCCCAGTTTCTTTCTAACGTTAGAGAAAGATCCAACGCAAACGCTTTTCTCGCGTACGAGGCACTCTGATGCCAGACAGCAGACCGCATCGATATCTCTCGCTACCGGAGGCTGTGCCAAGCGAAGACACGCTACTCAATTTCGCCGGTCAGGATTTTAATCCACGACAGACAATGCGCGTCACCTGTTGCGTTCGAAGCGTCATAATGGGCGACTGGATTAAAAAATGTGGGATCACTGTTCGAACCGGACCAACTTGGATTGTTCGTTGAACTCGAGGATGCCGTAAATCGTTCTTAAATTCCGAGCTTAAATTTAAATACCTATCTTGCAGCAGGGATAAATTAATTTTTAATCATTTTCCGCAAGGTTCCGGTATTTATAAAATCAGAAACAGAAAATTGTATTTTATTATTGATCCTGGTTTTCGAGATTTATCTGATAACATCGGGCTCTTATTTATTTAAATAGTTTTTTTAACTTTGAGAAAAGCGAATTCTTGATGTAAAATTGAAACGAAAAGTTATGTATTTTAAATAACAATTTCTTTACATTCGTTTTAAAATTAGAAAATTATTTACGGCAGGTGAAACATGATTGGGTTGATAATTAAATAATTAAATAATTAAATAATAATTGAAAATTAAATAATTAAATAATAGTTGAGAATTAAATAATTAAATAATAGTTGAAAATTAAATAATAATTGATAATTAAATAATTAAACAATAATTTATAATTAAATAATGAGCATCTACTAATTCAAAATCAACACTCGACGGTGTAATTCAATTAATTCGATCATTGTGATCGAGATTAAGGAAAGCTATTTAATTATGCATAACCATATCCGTAAAAATTCTTATTCGATCGTATCACGAGCTTTCGGCGTTAAGATCACATATTTTTCACGTACCCGTACCTCATGTTCTTCTCCATCGTTCTCCACTAATAAGAAAAAGAGTAGAAAATACCCATGAGAGCAGGTTGAAACGAAGAAATAAATTTGTAACGTGTCTTCAAGCGATTCTTCAACGTCAGGTGAATTCTATTTGAAAAGATAAACGAAATCGCGAGGGATTAGAGCGCGAAGCGCCTCCTGTTACGTTCCACCATTTCGTTTCGCGGACGGTCACGTGTTACCGTCTCGAGGACGAACATGTCGGCGAAGATTTACTGGTTTGCGTGTTCGTAGGTTCGAATCGTAAAATTTTTGGTTTAATCTCCGCGAAGAAACGTTGTTCCCGAAAAATTTAAATTATCCAAACGATGATAGACGAGGAAACTAATTCGTTTCTAAAATAACAGTCACGAGTTATGGGAATGAAATGGATAAAAAAAATGCTTAAGTTTCATTTCTGTTACAGTTATTTTAACTATATTCATTAAAAAAAAAATAATAATAATTTCAAATGAAATTTCATTTATATATATTTTCGGAGCTACTTATTGCGAACTTCGACGCTATTTTTCTTATTGATATCAAATTTTCCGAGCGAATGGCGCCCATTTCAGTCATTAGGAGATAAAGTGCTGTAACTTTCAATAGCTATTTATTCGAAACCAATTACTCATCCAAGAAACCTCCTTTATTAGTATTCTTGGACTCAGAATTAAATATCGAACGATTTTTCATATTTTTGTTAAAATTCAGGAAGCATAGGAAACACGTAGAAAATTAATAAAATAAGAGTTAATGACCATTCTGTGAGGTTCTAGTATTAAAATAAAAAATTCATGATTTTTCAGTTCGTAGAACAAGGATCTATAAAGATCTCATTTTTAACAGTTCAGTAAAGTAAATATAAATTAATTTTTCAGCCAGAAGTTCTCTCACACACAGAATCAAAAATTGATAAAAGGAAATTAATCTTAGTTACGTCGATTCGAATTCTTACAAATATAAACGTGATATAAAGTGTTTCTAGTATAAAAATGTAACGACGCGATCGGAAACAAAAAAATCTATAAAACGACTTATTGCGTTCAAAATATAATGTATCAGTAATTCTCGCGACGAGTTTACTCGTCTTATCCAGTCAGCAGGTTAACAGATACTTTAAAACGAGATTCATCCTTGGCTAACAAATATTTTCCGCAAGCTAGAAACTTCGCTCGCGTAACACGAATCCAATCTCATTGAAATATATGATCATTCTGGTACATCATCCCCTGTTCGCTGGTCCGAATAGGTTTCCATATCTTCAACCTGTGTTGCCGCCCTTTTTCTGCTCGAAGAAGCTCCAAGATTCAATTATGTTTCCCAAGTTGAAGCATCACTACTTTTGCTTCGATGTTCGACGATCAATCTTCTATAGTTTCTCTTTGGTAATTACTTTTCGAAGTATTGATATTATTGGTCCTTTGATCCGTAGTTTGCTTACGAGTGTA
>SMSQ01022979.1:0-13168 GCA_019453375.1 Ctenoplectra terminalis | reverse complement strand
GAGAACTACCAGCCACCCTCGTCCTAGTCTAGCTCGTTAACAGTCGTTTTTTCCTTTTCAGTTACGTTGGTTCGAATCGCGATCCGAGAGGCGCGAAAGCTCCGAGAAATAGAGAACTCTGATCAATTTTTACCGCAGCATGTAAGCATTCTTCTTCGTTTCGGATATTTGGCCGGACAAACGATATCGCGCACCGCCGCTTCGTGGTTCCGCCCTCGAGAGCTGTACGATATCGCGTTGGATACTCGGCCATCGGCGAGAATCGCAAGCTCGACGCTATTCTCGGAGGAGAAATTCTGGCGGTCGTCGTTGTTCTCGGTAACGTTGGTCGTCCTCCGAATCGTATCACCGATAACGCGAACCTTGTTCCCTCTCCTCTTTCCTTCTCGTTCTTTCTCCTATGATTTATTGGCGAGAATGTTTCGCGGAACGCTCGACTCTTATCTCGGAGCACGAGCAACGATTTCTCGCCAACCTTTCTAGGAGAGCTATCCGATGACGGGTAACGGAAGCAGGGCTGTCTCGTTCCGCGAAACGCGAGATAACGTGCAGCTTGCAATCGTTGTTTCCACTTTTTAATCGACTGTCCTTCGAATAGCTCGAAAGTCAGGAATGTCGATTCGTCTTTTACTTTTCCAATTCCGTTCTAGGTTTCCTATTCCAGAGTCGATCCGTGATCGAAAGTGCATAGGAGGTTATGTAACGACAACGGCTCGTCCGTGCGACGTCCAAACGAATCGGAGTAGGGATGGCACGCATCGAGATTCCAATGGAACCACCAAAATTGTCCGCGCTCGTTTCGTCGTTTCCAACGACTTACGCGGGCTTCTTTCCTCGAAGAGGAAGAAGAAGAAGAAGAAGAAGAAGAAGAAGAAGAAGAAGAATAGGATGAAACGTTCGGTAACGGTGCTTCGTGCGTTTACGCATCGGGACGCAACGAGTCACGCTTCGACTCCGCTATCCTCAAAGTATCCCATTGCCATGACCGTCATTGGTGACATCGTCGTCATCGCGGTCATTTGGTTCGACTGTTATCGACGACCGTTCCAATACGAAGATTCTTTTGCTTGAACGTAGATAGGTTCTGACACGATCGCTAATTCATTTTTCTACAGACGCGACTATGAAAAAGATACATATTGCAACGACTAGCGACTCGAGACAGATGCTGGAAAGAATAGCTGAACCGAACCGTGATCGTTCGTCGATGGAACGATAGAATATCGCGATGCGATTATGAATACAAGTTCGTTGTTGATAAGAAACGAAATGGAAAGATAAACGAAAAAAACATAATTTACCTTGTTTTCCATCGAACGTCATCCCCCATTGGTTACGTCCTCCTCTCGTGTCCAAGATGCGGATTCGACGATCTGGAACACGTTGCTCGTCAAACCCGTTGCAATTTCACGCGGATGAGACGCGAACGCAGGAAAGAACGCGACCTTTCGATCCGAAAGCGTGCGCTTGGACCGTAGGAGAAAAAAAGAGACGGGAAAACACGGCCGCGGCGCGGCCGGCACGCGACTCGATGCTCGACGCTCGACGCTCGAGACTCGAACGCGAGAAGCGCAAAACTTTCTACCTCACCGACCGTTCCGACGAGACTGAGCGCCGCCAACTATACACCCTTATTGGGCGGACACGTTGCAGGGCCGTACTCGAACGGGGTGCACTCTCCCCACTCCCTTCTACCTGCCACTGTTAGCTCCTCCGCGGTCTTTTCCGTCGATACCAAGTATCCCGTTGCCACGCTCACAATCAGAGAATATCGACACAAACGCAGCCATACTCGTCAACGAGGGACTATGCAACGCTTCCAATTATCCTCCTTCGTTTTGCCTCCTCTCTTTCCAACAGCCATCGGAGAACCATCTTTTGCGTTCCTATTCTAGAAACTTGGCGAACGTAGTCGATCGAACGACTCTGATCCATGTTAATTCGGTCGGGCTTGGAACGAATCGAGTTCAACGATCCATCCACGATCCATCCACGATCCATCCACGATACCATCGGATATGTCTATATTGTTCGAACACGATTATAGGAATATAGGAATATTGGAATGTAGGAATGTAGGAATATATTGTTCGGTAGAGGAAACAGTTTTGGTTTTAAGGCACGTCCCTGCAACGGTGGCTAAACGGGGATACCCTTCGACAACGTAGGGTAGCCAAATCCAATGGAGAGAATTTTGGAGAATTCCTTTCCTCTTGGTCAGGACTTGCGAGGAAATAGAAAGACAGGACTCGAATCCCGCGAGACGAAACCGTTTAATTCGGTGCGTCGAATCGCAACGCATCGCGACAATCGTCTCGTTCTTTCCGATTTTTATCTCCCTTTGTTCCCGGCTTTCTGCGAAGCAACCAACGAATCGTCTAAAAGTATCGAAACTTTCAGCTTTTATGTTTCCAAACGAATACCTTTCGGGGTTGCGGCACGAACAAAGAGAAAAATTATCGATTGCTCGTTCGAATGCTTGCTCTGCTGGTTTTCTCGCATTTGCATGCTCGACTTTGCCATTCGGCTAAATTCGAATGTTTGCCTTTGGATGCGTCGCCCCGTGTCAACGTTACTCTATCTATTCGAGTTCTCGCCCGCCAGCGCGCACACATACATTCTGTCTCCCTCCCTTTCCAATTTCCCTGTTTAATCTCCGGACAGCCACGAAGAAAGAAGAAAATTGGGGGCGCAAACGTGAATTCGTCGAGACGATAATTACGTAGGTATCTCACCGAGGACGCGATATTATAGGTATCCGAGTTGGCACCGTTTCGAGTCTGGACTTCTGCCAGGATAAATGTCGACCTAACCGCATTCGTGGATCCTTTCTATGCGATTCAACGATTCCATCCTAGTTGATTCGCGTTACGCTTAATTTCTAATAGCAAGTATTATTTACGATTCGATTACCAATGATCGGATCAAACTTCGACAAAGGGACACACATACACACACACGATTTTGATTCTCTTTCCGATTTCGAGAGAAAGGAAGAAAGAGGGAAGAGTTTTCCGATTCGATTAAGCTCGAGTGTAATGCAATGATGATACGCGATTCATGAATTTCATGGAATACAGCGACTTCGTTTCGCCGTATAGTTTCCGGTTCGACGAAATTTCAGCGCAACTTGACAAAAAGAAAAGAAAAGGAAAGGAAAGGAAAGGAAAGGAAGGGAAAGGAAAGGAGCTGTTGGAGCGACGCGCGGCACACCTACTCGATCTGTACGAGTGGTCGCGTGAAAACAGAAATATTTCTCGCGTCCCCGCCAAGAAGAGGGCTCGGACCGTTTGGTTGTTTCGTTGACGGTTGCACAAAAAAGACCGTAAACGATTGGGTAACGCATTCACGGTCAATGGGAAAAGGCACTCTCCTCGTTAAGAGGTTCGCCGCGTTTCGACGGAACAAGTTGCTCGATACAGGGCGCGATAATTGCTGGTCGTCGCGTTATCTGCGCCCAGTTCAAAAGAGTTCGGTGTACTTGTATTTAACGGTCGATTGACTCTCCTCTGTGCCGAGTTTTTCTTTTCTTTTTCGTTTCTTTCGCGATTCGAAGACCGGTTCGAGCGAATGGTGCGCGAAGAGCGGTGAAAGGCGGGAAAGACGAGAAAGACGGGAAAGACGGGAAAGACGGGAAAGACGAGCGACGAGTATGCAGAGGAAACAGATGCGGCGATGCGTCTACAGAGCACAACCGATGCTTCGTTTCATAGCTCGTTAACCTGACGCGTAACACCTATTCGCGTGTCCGTATTGCGTATTGCGTATTGCGTATTGCGTATTGCGTATTGCATATTGGGTATTGCGTACCGCGTATTGCGTATTGCGTATTGTTGGTGCTTGGTTAAGTGGCGTTTAAACAAGACTCCGGGAAACGAGAAACCGAACGATTGCGTATCTTGCGCTTTCACCGCTTCTCTTCCCCACTCCGCCCTTCGCAGGCGCGATCCGTTACTTTCCTTTTCTCGAGTTGGGATTCTCGACCAACCCGTTCCGCTTGAACGCTGTAGACCAAACTCATCGCCGAAAACGAAAAGGAGAAGGTTGCGAGTCTTCTGGTGGAACCGGCTAACCGCGTTCCCAACAAATCTTTCGTAAACACCCTTTCTCGTGCCAGTAGCATCACCCTCAAACTCCTTTTAGGGTTTCCACCGAGGAACACGCAGCCACCGATTGTTCTTTTCTTCGTCGAGCAGTCACGCGTGTGTCTTTCCGCGTGGCTCGTTTTCGGCAAAGCTACGCTCGTTTTCAACGCGCCCTTCTAGCGACACGCGTTCCTTTCCAACCACTCGAATTCGCTCAAACGAACATCGCGTTCGTGTAATTCACCGTAAAACGCCAACAACCATATTCGATAAACTGTCCGCGTACGCCTGGCCTTTAACCTTAAAACGCGCTTTAAAATCGTCTATCTACTTTTTTTGTCGCCGTGTCCCGCCGCTTGTTTTATTTCGTTACCGAAATTTCCATTTTCATCGAAAAAATTCTTTTTCTGTTTCTTTTTCTTTTTTTTTTCCATCACTATTTTTATATTATAAATACCAGATTCCACCATCGATATCCCTCTTCGATACTAAAAGGTTGGTTACCTTCTTAGAACCTTACAATTAGGAATCTTAGGGGTCGTTCGATCCCTATTGGTCAGTGTCGCTTGTAATTATCACTTTCCCCTTTAGTTCCCATCGTAGTTTATCGATTCTTAAAAACATGATATAAGATTACATAAATATAGTAAAAAAGTTGGGTGTAACCTGCCTCCGTGGCGCAATCGGCTAGCGCGTTCGGCTGTTAACCGAAAGGTTGGTGGTTCGAGCCCACCCGGGGGCGTCGGTCGGGCGCGTGGTGTGTCTCCTTTTCTTTTGTCACGTTTCGTTTCGATCGACAACTGACAATGATTAACTATCAGGTACACGCACCACACGCGTTCATCGCGCATAGTATTTTTTCAATAATATTTCGTAGAAGAAACTCGTTTGAAAACTATAATAGTATAATGGTACACAGGTTTAAATCGTGTCGTTGGAGCGAGTGAAAATTATAATTATTTTCCTTTTCTGCTTTTCACCCCTATACGCTATTTTGGGTATTCTTCCGAGATTGAAACAATTAAAATCAAACATATAGCTCAGTATCGTGGAACAGCTATATAAATATATTATTTTACGTTTTTTTAAGTTTTTTATTTCTCATTTCATATTTCTTATTTCTTATTTCTTATTTCTTATTTCTTATTTCTTATTTCTTATTTCTTATTTCTTATTTCTTATTTCTTATTTCTTATTTCTTCCTATCTTTATCTATACTGTACAATTAATGAGTGTCTGTGCAACTACTGTGCCAAATTGCACCGAATATGATCTTGTATGTTAGGTAAATAAAAATTAGTTGTTGTAAGATTACATGGTAACAGTAATTGCAATGTAAAGAAATGTATCGATAAGATTACGCATGCTCTAGCGTCGAACCCTTTAGCCTGGTATCTTAAGTTTTTGTTGGTTACGTTTATTGCATCGTTGCGAGTAATGTTTTTCTTTTCTTCGTTTTTAGCGCAATAAATGTTTATTAAAAAGAAAAGAAGAAAAAAAAAAATATCAAAGTTGTAATAAATAATAATTGAATCTCGACGAGGATGGGATTCGAACCCACGCGTGCAGAGCACATTGGATTAGCAGTCCAACGCCTTAACCACTCGGCCACCTCGTCATCTGTAAAATTTTGTTTTTAATACACAGAACATGCTGCATCGAAGATTCGTTGAAAACGATTCCTTGCTCGTTAATATTATTGAAAAGTTGGCAATCGTTTGAGACAGAAATGAAAGCAAGTTTTCACGTTCTAAAAAATAAGAGGAGCATGGTAAGCATTGCTCGTTCAACGAAACGTTTCGATATCTAGCCTACGCAGAAGCTAGTTTATTTTTATGGAAAATAGGTATTACGGTTTTCTATTTTGCCACACGAAGGCGCACAAAGGGATCGCTTTGGTTGGCTGATTGCCAGTATTTATTTGGCCTCGATGCGAGTGCAAATTTTTCGAGGGTTTCCGTTTTGTTTCTCGCCGTCCTTTTCGTTCTTCTTCTTCTTCTTCTTCTTCTCTGGTCATTGAACGTGAACACGTGTTTGAATTGTAAAACACGTACTCGCGATTGATTGCGAAACATCGATTGTCAAGAGATTCGGTCGATGGATCGTTTCCTCGAGAAAAGGTGGCAGGCAACTGACAATGAGCGGGGAATATTCAACGATCGCCCATTACCAAGAAGCAACGGGACGGTACTTTCTCCGTGAGACAAGTAGTTTCCTCCAAGGTGCCGAGATTGGCTCTCAAGAGGACGTCCGCGATTATCTTCTCTGCGATGATACTCTGTCGAGGCATGGACTTCCTCAATTTGCCAGCCACGTAACGACCAAAGGTCTCGAAATCGTCATCCGTCACGCAGCTGGCGAACTGTCTCGGCGAAAGCTCGCGAATCGATTCCTTCGGTTGACGATCTTCGAAACTTTCCTGCTGATATTTTCTTCTATGAGGATCGGCCGACGCCGAGGAGGATATTCTTCTCGCGTAGGAACCTTCGGTTTCCAAGATGATCGGTTGAAAGGCCGGGATGGAACTAGCTCCAGGGGACGGTACAGGCGACGGTGGCTCGATCTTGTCTACGTCGGTTTGCACGGACTAAAAAAAAGTTAGGTTGCCAGGTGTATTCGAACGGCTACGGTACCGATCCAACCAACCAAATATATATAACCTGATATCGCATCGCGTCAAATTTCTTCTCGATAAAATAAAAAGGCATTACAATTTTCAAGTTTTCATAAACCAATAAACCAATAAACCAATAAACCAATAAACTAACGAATAAACTAACGAATAAACTAACCAGAGTTTTGAGTTTTGAGTTTTGAGTTTTGAGTTTTGAGTTTTGATTCTCTTTTCAATTCATACGTAATTTCCTAGGAGGTTGCAGCGTTCGTCGAGTTTTCGGATCGATAAAGGCCCGTAAAGAGAAACACGGACAGCTAGAGCGATTACCAGAGAGAAAGAGAGGAAGCGAACGAAAGCTGCAGGCGTTGGATGGATAGGAAGAGAAGACAGAAACGAGCTTGGTGCTCGTATCGAAGTGATGTATTGTTTGCGAAATATGGTATCTATCTCCTCGACTATGCCGTATGCGTTCTCAATGCGTTACGAAATGAAACACGAGCAAACGCCTTTGTTTGTATACCGATGAATCTGCGTGAAGTTTGATTTCTCGAAAATCAAGACCGAAAGCTTGCAAAATCGTTTGCGAGTATAAAAAGAAAAGTGGAATACGAAAGGGTGGTTGAGGAAGCTGGAGCGGGGACGAGATTAGAAAAGAACGCGAGCGCCCGTCTGTCCGTCTGTGTGTGTGTGTGTGTGTGTGTGTGTGTGTGTGTGAGAGAGAGAGAGAGAGAGAGAGAGAGAGAGAGAGAGAGGGGGGAGAGAGAGAGAGAGAGAGAGTCAAGGTTCGCGCAGTCTCGGTAACTCGAGAAAAATTGTACGAGGTCGTACCATCATCTCCTCTTGAGAGAGATCCGTTGGGTTAACCAAAGCATTCTTAACGTCCCTTTCCTCGTCCAGTAGACTTGCCTCGTTCTGTTCGGCGACAAATTTCAAAATATCGTAATACCATAACGATGACTTGTATCGTTGCCGAGGGTTCTGGACCATCTTTTGCGAGCTTCTTACTTTTTTGTACTCCCTTCTGAACGCGGTTCTGAGAGTGTTTATTTTTCTAATAACAGTCTCTCTATCCGCAATCGGATTGACCTCCCTTAATTTTTGTACGAGGGTGTCGTAAGCACGGTTTCGAAGCAATCTGTCCTTGTATCCTTTATACCTGACCTGCCACAAGCAGGGGAAACTCCGGTACAACTGAATGAATTCGGTGAGAAAGTCGTGCGAGTATCCTACCAAATCTGACGTCGACATTTTGCTCGTTTTGCACTCACCGATCTTCGATTCGACCGTCGATCGAATATCGTTGGAGGTTCGCCTAGGCCTCTTTTCGATGCCTCCGATCTGGCGTGTCGCATCAACGAAATAGCGTTGCGTTGCGTTCAAGACGATATCACGACGCGTCGATGACACGATCGAACAACGAGAAAAGAGAAGTAACATGGACGGAGCGTGGATAGCCGCGCTCTCGACGACCGACTGAGGGGCGATCAGTCCACACGAGTCCACAGGCCGCTTCTCCAACGGACGATCGTCGGTCGCGTGCACGGCTGGTTTTGAAACCGCGCGTACCTAGGCGTTTGCTCAAACCACCTTGGTATCGGTCGGATCGTTCTCCTTCCAGACGACCACAGGTTTGTCCGTGTTTGTGCAACCGGCCATGTCACGTTCGATACCACTCTTTCCCCCTTATTTTGCACTCCTTTTTTTCTTTTTACCTCAAGTTAATCCATTATTAACCCAACTATCGGTTTTTCCTTTTTTCTTCCATCTTGGCGTCAAATTGTTCCTTCCCAACAATTGTCATGGATAAAAAAGGAGACGAAGAGGATGAGGGAGTGAGACAGAGTAGGGGGCAAAGTTCGATCGAACTGCACGATTAGTCGAGAATCGGTGCACGCAACACGTTCACAATAGACGATGGTTGCCGGTTGTTCCGTGTTTTATCGATGGTCTGCTCGCGCCCCCCGACTCTTCTTTTCCCTCTAAAGTTCGAGGAACCTTCGAGTTCGCACGGTTTTCGTGGTACGTAGATATGTAGACGAAACGCTTGGTGTTTGACCGTGTTCGATCATGTTCGAGAAGGTTTGCGCAAACGCGTTACAGGATACGGCGAAACGAAACGAAACGAACCGACCCGACGCATCTCTGTCTCCGCGTCCAATGAAAGCTATTTCCTGCTACTGTTGCCAACGTGACCGCGCAAACACGTTTCACGAGCTAGTCGAGTGCGACAGTTTATGCATCGCCACGCCTCGACGCGTAGCATTCGCGTTTTCGATGGTTCGCACGAGTTAATTGGTTAGAAAAAAAAAGCTGCCAGTTCACCTAAACAGTTCACGACTATTTCCTTCCCGACCCATACTTTTCCACAATTTTCCACAATTTTTCACAATTTTTCACAATTTTTCACTATTTTCCTTAAAAAATATTTCATTAGCAATGTTCGAGTATGTTGTGTTCCTCGCTCTTAATCTCGTGACCTTTAACGCGGCAAGCCCATCTAATTTATCGCTAAATTTCCAAGTGCGCGCGTGTAAACTACGATGCGCAGTCTTGTGGAATTGGTCGTGGTTTCGAGATCGCGGAAACCATCTTACGGAACATCGAAACTTGCGAAATTTGAAAAGCAAACGCAGCCGAAGGCCGATCGCGCCAGATTGGGAGACGATAGCGTCGCTACGTGCAAACCTTGGCGCCTTATAAGGTACTACCAGCCGATTCGTTTACCACTCGAATCCCGAGCGTTTCGGTATAGTGATATCGTCCATGGTCACTGAACAAACGGCCCTACCAAATTCTGGGCTAACTGTAAGGTTTGTTTTTTTTTTTCGTGCTAAAAATTTCTTTCGACGCGAGCTAGAAAAAAAAAAAAAAAAAAAAAAAAAAAAAAAAAAAAAGAAAAAAGAATAGAGAAAGAGCGAACAAAAAAATTCCTATACCATAGAGGAAGAGTAATAAAGGAGAAATAGAGAGAAAGAAAGCAAAAGATGCATACTTTGGCTCGTAGGTAGTGGAAGAGAACGAAACTGTTCGCATATAGGAAATCGGTAATGGAGCGTTGCGGCTTCGAGAAAGGATTTTTACGTTGGATGCAGGTAGGCGCCATGTACAGACGCTTGGCGCCGATATACCTATGTATATCAACGTTTCTTTCGATGCGACGCACACGCGATGAATTTATACGAAATAACAAGTTCCATGACTCCGACTCGTGCCTAGCTACACTTATACGCGATCTATCGTAAATTAAAGCGCCCGTCTTCGTACCTTTTACCGATAAAAAGGATTTTATTACGATCAAACTCGACTCGAAAGATCTTGTATCGAGTATCTTTTTTTTTGTTTTTAACGCTTCGTAGAATAAACGTGCCGACACGAGGCGGATAGCGTTTTGGATTGTCCGAAAAATTATAATATTAAGCGTCGAAAATTATAGAAAAATTATGAGATATATGTATATCTGTACTCAATTAGATTATCGGATCGAAACAAAAACGGTCGTTTCGTAAATTGGTCGATAACCCCTTGAAAAGCAGAAGAAACTGATGCAATAGAAAATCGTTGGTCGACGTACGGACGATGATGATATTACGTTTCGTCTCGAGGCTGTGAATGCCTGGATCGATCGAGCGAGCGAAACGTGTCGATTGCCAGTGTCGTAAGGTCGAGCGGGTTAATTACGGTTAATTACGGTTAACGCCAAGTCCGTTCCCTATTGAAATCGTTGAACGAATCGACATCGCGAGTAATCAAAAGTTGCATTTATCTTTGTTCGATTGCACTTACTTCGTGTCGTCGATTGGCTCATCCAGGTTTTCCAATTCTTTGTAAAATCGTGTTCATGTCGGTTTGGTAAATACGTTCGAGTCTTGGGAAGATTTTATCGTTGCTTGCGATTCGTAACTTGCCGCGAGTAAGAGCCAACTTTTATTTCGTTTTCTAATTTCAGGAATGTCGTTGTCGGTTGTCGGTTCTCGTTGTCAGTTGTTGGTTTCGCTTCTCGATGAAAATCAGGCGCGCGCAGAAATCGCATAGAGTGGATGCAGTGGATGCAGTGCACGGAGAGCATGGAGTGCATGGAGTGCACCAGTTCGAACGTTAGCTGAAGTCTCACTGGCTCTGCTGGTTCCGCTGGTTCGTTTCACTGGTAGGCTTCGACTCGCACTCGCCCGCTTTCACGAGTCCGTTCCGTCTGGTGTGTGTTGGACGCACTGTCGTGGGCTGGGCCAGGTTCAGCCGTGCCAGGCGTATCACCGGGAATCGCTTTGGCAGACTAGATCGCAGGACTGAATCGGTTCGCGTAGAATCGGCGCCAACGGATACCCCACGATCGAATAGTCGTCCCGCTTTGGGTTTGATACGAGTAAAATCGACGCCTAATCCAGAATGGAATCGATTGGATCGTAGTTATAGTCGTAGTTGTACTCGATTTCGTTTCGATTCGAGAAAGATAGGTTCGGAAGGAAATAAATAGCGGACGAGTTTCACCACGAGATCAGTTCTCATCGATATCGATGCTACAACTTTTTCCCTACCAACGATGCGTCTACTTTTTCAAGAAAAACTAATGAAAATTAAGCAGCCGTCCGTCTTCCGAACTCCCATTGTCTGCTACTGAATATTTATGCAATCTCTCTTTGTCCTTGCTCTCGTAAAAAGCTATATAACGTGCATGCATACGAAGACAGTGAATTCCTTCTTTCTTCCTTTCTTTCTTTATTTCTTTATTTCTTTATTTCTTTATTTCTTTATCGACACCCGCATATCGGTACGTAGTACGGAGACGATACGAAATGCAAAGTCTTCAATTGTAAAGGACAAATTCGTATAGGAAAAAGTGGAGACGTCGGGTTAAAGAAAAGGGAAAGCGATTGCATTTTGCGTTTCGATCAAAGATAATCTCTGTCGGTCTCCTTCGGCATTTGTTGGTCGACTCGTTCGCTACTTGCTTGCCAAGAATCGTTTCGAACTGATTGTCAGAATGTAGATGAACACCTTTTTTATTCCAGTTTTTAATTAAATCGGATACGTAGATTTTCGAATAGAAGATAGGTGGAAACGAGGAAATTCGTTGCGTTGCTTTGCGTTGCTTTGCGTTGCTTTGCGTTGCGTTTCGTTTCGTTTCGTTTCGTTTCGAAGCATTTATCGGTGTCGCAGTGGATACCGTTCGATGGATACAGGGTACGATAAACGAATTCTTCCAACTTCCTTTTCGTGCACGAATAAAGGATTACAACGAATGTTTTTTTTTAGAAAGATTTGACACCATAGCTCAAATTAGGTATCATTTGAAACGTGAATACCTATTGGGTTTCATCTTTGACCATTACGTTACGACGCGAGCGAAGTTTTGCTACTTTTTCATATACTTGCGAAATTAATTGATTTTATAATTGACACGTGGTTCGCAAATGCAACGAGTACACAATGTTGAAATAGTTAGAATCCAAATAAAGGACGAGAAACAAGTTGTCAGTTTGTGGAACGTCGAGGAGGAAAGTTGACACAGCGCGCGATGCTCTATGGTTTGTTGGGGAAGAAAAAGGTGAAGAGAAATCATCGTGAAAAAGGAGGAGAACGATAAAGGGGGAGAGGAGGAGAGAGAAAAGCGATAGAGGGAGAAAGCGAGAGAAAGAGAAAGAGAGAGAAGAAAGGAAAAGACAAAGAGGAGGATGTTAATCCTCTTTGTGTGGAAAAACCGAGTGGTCCGCTGAGCAGACTACGAGGCAGACTTTGGAATAAGCTATTCAACCGGTGCAATATACCGTGCAAATATAGCGCATCCCGTCTAGACGATGCGGCTTTTCTATCCGAACGAAAAGTTACCTCGTTATTTCGTGAATTCCCATGTCCCCGATCGGTCTCGAGATCAAGACTCCGCGATTTCGTCTGGTCATCTTGGCTCGTTATTTCTACAGCGAAATCGGTCGAAAGGTTCTTCTTTTTCTCCCCTATGGTAAATTTCTTTGGAACGGAGAATTAAAACGTTTAACCGTAGCGAAACGTTCCAATAACGCTCGGGTAACCTATACCTAATAACCTGGTTTAATTAAAACTATATTAAAAACCGACTTATCCTAGGGTGGTTTGTTCGATGTCAATAATGTCGAATAACCGCGGTACGCGCGACTAAAGAGTGAACAGTCGAGAGGAACTGGTGCAAACTCGGTTTCAACGACTTTATCGCGTTTATGGCGTACGGGACGTACAATACCACGCGTTATAGAACAAGCGTATATTGTTGGGTATTGGTAGGTGTTCCTAGGACATTGATCGAACCAGCATTATGACAGACACGTACGATCCGTTCTAATAGATTCTTCTATTGTGTAGTTGATACCCGATATACGCGCGGAATCCACAACACTTTGTTCGATCGAATACGTACCGGTATACGAACTAGTCGCAGCTTTTCTAAGAAACATTGGACGTTACAATTTACAATATCGTATGGTTTCGAAATAAGAAG
>SMSQ01022972.1:0-10365 GCA_019453375.1 Ctenoplectra terminalis | reverse complement strand
TTAATCTTCGAATGCAGGTCGCGCAACAGGTATCTTACGGTGCTGTTTCGAGTAATATTAAATTATTGACCAACGACTCGATAATTAATCGTTTTCTGTACAGTAAACAAATATTTGCTCTCCACGAAGAATTTTACCGAGGAAACTTCTTTTGTTTACTCATCGAACTCGCCAGGCTCCTCTTGTCATCGTTTACGTAATTTAAACGAACGATTATTTCAACGAGTTAGACATGAATAAAGAATCAAACGCAAACAGTTATTCAGAATTTTACTAATTCATACGTCAGCAATTCTAATTAAAGCAATCTCTTAGCGGTAATGCCACGGATTGTCTCGCTTTCTAAAAGTTTCTCTTCTCCCCGATTCCCTTCGTATTCGTGAAACTTTACTTATTCTCATCGTCAGATCGCGGAATAACTTCGATCGTCCGAACAAAAGTATTCATTGAGGAAATTCGTGATAATACTCCTAACTATTTCAGAATTTATGGGCTTTCGTTAATAGACTTTTGTTCTAAGCTATGTAGAGAGATCTTCCATTTAAAGTGTCTTATTTTGGGCCAGAGGAAAAATAAAAATCAGAGTTGAATTTATGTACAGATAAATATTTTTTATTATGGATGGAAATATTCAAATGTTTTTCTTTTTGTATTGTGTGATAACTAAACCGTGGATGTTTATGCAAGTGTATATTTTTTTTTATAGGAAATAGATGAAAAAATGGAACCTAGATAGAAAATTTGTGTTCTGATCAAAGGATTTTAAAAATATATTTTCTGTGTTGATAAATTTTTATAATAAATTAAAGTGTTTTGTTTTTTAGTGTTGTCTGATAATTAGATTGCGAATTATTATGCAAATGTGCATATTTTTTTTTATAGGAAATAGATAAAAAAAATGGAACCTAGATAGAAAAATTTGTGTTCTGATCAAAGGATTCTAAAAATATATTTTCTGTGTAGATAAATTTTTAATTATAAATTAAAGTATTTTGTTTTTTAGTATTGTGTGATAATTAGACTGCGAATTATTATGCAAATGTGCATATTTTTTTTATAGAAAATAAATTAAAAAATGGACCCTAAATACAGATACTAAAAATATGTTTTCTGTAGAGATAAATTTTTAATCACAAATTTAAATATTTTATTTTTTTAATATTGTGCAATAACTAGACTGCGAATATTTATACAAATCCACATTATTTTTTATAGAAAATACATAAAAAACTGGAACCTAGATACAAATACTAAAAATATATTTTCTGTATAGATAAATTTTTAATCACAGATTTAAATATTTTGTTCTTTTAACATTGTGTAATAAATATTTATACAAATCTACATTATTTTTTATAGAAAATGTATAAAAAACTGGAACCTAGTTACAAATTTGTGTCTCAATCAGAGGATCCTAAAAATATATTTTTTATTTTATATATTTTCCATATTGTATATATATATTTTTTTATACGCAAGTTTAATGTCGCATAAACTGCTGGGCCATTAGCGACGACCTAAATATTACATCTTATGTATATATAAAAAAAAAAAAAAAATTATTCAAACTTTCTATTATTTTTTTTGATTTTCTAGGACCAATTACTCAGTTTATTCACTGTCTCTGTCACTGTTATTTATTTCTATGCTATTATTATTATTATTATTCTATACAGGATTCATTTTGTTCTATTTTTTCCATTCATCTCTCGATTAACAAATAATGGTAAATGTTTATTTAAACATTGCGTAGACGAAACTATTGCACGAAGATAACGAAAGAAACTTTCGGGACAACCTAATATAATAATAAATATTTATTAGCTGTAATAACACCGTTCAACATTCTCGGCTAAATTAACACGGCACATTTGTTGGTGTTGTTCGGAGTGATCAAGTTATGTGACTCACCCTACCATAATTCAGTATATTGTAATAGAGACTGTACATGACAAGAAAGTATTCGTGTCCCCTCTGTCCGGTGGGAATTATAACGAATGATTCACCATAGTTATATTTAACCTTGTGGTAACCGCTGTATCGTTTCGTAAAAATGTGGTTCAAGAGTTGGTCCTTTGGGACACGAAGCATCGATCTTCAATTTTCCTCCGTTAACGTGTACAGAAATTTGTTGATAAATATATTTTCTTTTTTATACAGCCGTTTTACCAGTCGCACCGGTGGGCGACATTTGACGCGAAGGTGCCATTTTGTTTAGTACATTCGAGGAAAATTGATTCGGAGAGCTGAAAATAAGAGCTTAGTTCGTTAACGCGTTGACTTGTAGTTCTGGTATTTAAATGGTTTACATTTACACCTCCGGTAAGAAGTCTTAGGACACTCACTATTTTTATTGAAACTTCTTTTCGGGTTAAATATGAAAAGTGCATTTACTATTTAATAAAATTTGAAATATATCAGAAGTGTGCACTTTCTTAATCGAAATATTAGAATAAAAATATGGTTTCGTCGTATCTTTCAATTAGGATCAATTTTGAGCTTTCGAACGAGAGTGCACACCCGCGTCACCTATTATTAACAAAATAAATGAATTCTGGCATTAATTGAGAACAAAAGTTTCTTCCGTTATCTTCATGCAGTGGCTTCGTTTGGCAGTGTTTATGTAAACACGATAAATTCTTTTTTCCAGAAGATATAATAGTATATTCCATTTAAATTGTTACAACATTGTGACATTTATATTTATGTTGTAAGTATACGTTATAAATATGCTGATTTTATAAATAATAGAGTATTACTGTGCTAGTTGTTATTAAATCATGTCGTTTTGTTCGATTTATGGCGACAAATACAGCGGAACGTTTAAAGAAAAAGAAACTGTGAACCGAGTTTAATAATTGTTACCGTGTTTTCTTCAGAATTAAATTCTCCGCGGACTGTACGTATTTTTATTAAGTTAGACATTTTTCATATATTCGTATAGTCTTTTCTTTTTATTTTTTTGCAATATTTAGGAGTGTAGTACAAATTTCTAGGAACTTGATCTCCGTAAGACTAAATATCCTATTAATTTTCTTATTAATTCGAAATTAATATTCTAGATATTAATAAAAATTTTCTGTATTTTAATAAATTTTTCACTGATTACTCTGTCACAGGAGAATATTCATATTTTGTTTAATAATTCTGGACTGTACGTATTTTTATATAATTAAACATTTTTCATATATTCGTATATTCTTTTCTTTTTCTTTTTTTGCAATATTTAGGACTGTAGTACAAATTTTTAACTATTGTATCTCTCAGACAGATTGCAGATCTAGTAAGAAATTTTTAGGACTGTGATCTCCGTAGAGTTAAATATCCTACTAATTTTCTTATTAATTTGAAATTAATATTCTAGATATTAATAGAAATTTTCTGTATCTTAATAAATTTTTCACTGATTACTCTGTCACAGGAGAATATTCATATTTTGTTTAATAATTCTGTACTGTACGTATTTTTATAAAATTAAACATTTTTCACGTATTCATAGTCTCATCTTTCTTTTTATCGCAACGATTAGAACAGCAGTACAAATTCACAAATATTCCATCTCTCAAACAGACTGCAACCTAGCAACGTTTAACCGTTTGCGGACGACTGTCGTGGCTGCGGCGACATTATAATTTGATACACAGCGACAAACGAATAGGAGACGCCAATGCGAAGTTTCGTCGTCCGTTTTCTATTTTATTTTCTGTCTGACTATTTAGATACTCAATTTATAATCTCGTTCTACATAGAAATTATCATCCACCTGCCACGAATCAAAGTCGAAAGAGTGCTCGCCCGCGAAGGGTTAAATCATGGTTAAACCTCCAACTAATTTTCTCATTAACCCAAAATTACCATTCCAGCCATCAAAACCAATTTTCCGTATCTGACTAAATTTTTCACCCCCTATCACAGTAAAATATTCACATTCCCTTCAACAACTCAAAACTACACGTATCTCTGATCAAAAACCTTAACTCTATCCTCTATACCTACCCTCAAACAAACTTCTAAAAATTACCAATTTTTATACCATTTTTATACTACCCTTAATGAAAGTTGGCTCTAAACATTACTACACATAAAAAAAAAAAAAAAAAGGAAGCGTATATGGCCGTTAAAGATTCCGTCGGTGGACAAGCGAGCTTGATACAAGCAGAACTTTCGGCAAACCGTAGTGTACACGCGTCGCAATCCGTTTTCACGTCAGGTGGCCCGACATTGCCGGATTTTTATTGGAATACTGCCAACCCTGGTCTGTCACTTCCTCTGTCCCGGCATCTATATACATTCAGAGGTTGAAGTACGTAAGATGGAACGACGTATTTATTTACAGGACCGTGGAGAGGTAGGAAGATGTTCGCAGTGCCGTAACTCGCCATACGGCCGCGGTAATGGCGATTTTATGTTGCGATGCCGAGCCGTTCTCGAGTCACCACCACCACCATCGGGAGAAAACCCCAACACCAGTATTACCACCGGCACCGACATCGCACAACGGGAAGCATGGCACAACCTTATACAGGGTGGGTCATGGAAATGAAGTAAAGTTCTGATTTATACCGTAATTAGCGTCAATATACATTTACGCGTATATGCAGATTTACATTTAAATTGGCAGCACCGAATTTTCATTCGGCTTCCCTGTTTGTATCATTCGACTCGCGTAATTGATTAATTAGCACGTATATTTTAATATCTTAATGTTTGCGTACGCTGATTTAACTTTGCGATCCTCGCTTAGAAGTTTCGCTTTTCTTTAATTTAGGGATGTTTTGGACTTGGAAGGGGTACAGTGGGGTAGGTTGGGAGGGATAGGATCGTTTTTTGTTTTACAGTGGGAAAATGATGACTTTTTATTGTAAATTAGGTAATTAATAGCTGTTTAATTTGAGCAGTGGTGGTAAACGATGTTTTTGAAACTTAATTCTTATTTTGTAGGATTCGGCTCGGTATATTCTATTAAGGAAGTAAACGGAAGAATTAAATATACTGAATGTGATGAAAGAATATCTAAAAGCAGAGTATTTATATATATTTATATCTTTATAATATTTATAATATTTATAATAAATGATTTTTGTAAGCGTCTTGCATAGTATCTATGTAGAATAAAATTAAGCATTTTGCTATTCGCGACGTCTTTGAAATTTTATCTCAATTGGTTAATATTTATATATGTTATAAATATATTATATTAAATATATATTATAAACTCGAGGAGGATAGGAGGGTTAAGTAATTTTTGTAAGCACATTCTATATTATTTATATAGAATAAAATTAAGCTTCATGCGGTCTGAGACACCTTCGAAATTTTATCCCATTTATTTAATATTTAACAAGCTATGTATCTTTCTACATTTTAATATTTTTAAAACCAGTAACGTGTCTACATCAATATACTTCTATCGAATCAAGCTTTAATATAAAAGAATATTTTTTATTTAATAAAATGTCTGATTGTTGAGGTCCAGCATGACATAGTACAATAAAGAGTTAAACTCGTTATCGTGCCATTTAATGGTTTTCAGAAATGACGTTATGGTATAGCGTGCGCAACTAATCGATAGGGTGTCTTTGGTACGTAAAATTGCACGTAAAATTGACTAGGTTTAATGAAGCGATTTATAAAATGACAATATTAGTGTCAGCTTGTATCTCAATGCTTATTAACCCTTTGATAGTTCAAACGTTTCTTTATTCACAAACGAATAGTGTAAGTTCTGAATAGTTCAACTATCAGAAGAGACCGGTCAGTATTAATATCTCCGAATAAAACAGATAAATCGTCTTATTATTTTTCTCGTGCTAACAATTCTCGCAAAACAGTATATATATCGTAAATTGCATTTAAAGTTTCATACATACTAAAAAGTAAAACCAGGAAAAACTATTTCTAAACCTCTGTAAAGGAAGATTGGACGTTGTTTCACGATGGATGCTCCAAGCATGGAAACATTTGTGATTTACGTGGAAAATTGAAGAAAAAGCAACGTGTCAACTAATTTTCTCTTGTATTACATTTTGTATAAGCTACATTTTTGGGAATTTTTCAAGATCGCTCTCACGCGTAATGGATGGACGCTCTAACCCGGATATACGGGCGAGACCGTCCATTTGCAATATTGGTATTTCTTGATTAACAAAAAGAAACAAATATCTTAACATGTCGCTACATACAATTTATATACATATTTTAAATTATTTATACGTTGCTCTAATCTGCCCAAAACGAAACAACAATATAAAAACTAATACAATAGCTTCTTTTCAAAAAGTTCTTGAAGTATCCCAGACTTACTCTATCTCTTTGAAACACTTTGTATCTTATCTTTTTCCAAACAATTATTATGTGAAATACCATAATTAATATTTCTTGATTTACAAAAAGACACAGCTATAATTTTGTTATAGATATTATAGATTAATTTATTGTAGATATTAATTGATGTCGCCAAATACAATTTATATACATTCTAAATTATTTATACGTTGCCCTAATTTGCTCAAAACGAAACAAAAATATAAAAAAACCAATACAATAGCTTCTTTCCAAAAAGCTATATTCTATCTTATCTATTTCCAACCAATTGTTATGTAAAATACCATAATTAATATCTCTCGATTAACAAAAAGAAACAGCTATAATTTTGTTATAGATATTATAGATATCTTTATTATAGATATTATGGATATTCTTATTATAGATATTATAGATAACTTTATTATAGATATTATAGTTATTCTTATTATAGATAACTTTATTATAGATATTACAGATATTAAAGATATCTTTATTACAGATATTAACAACGTCGCCAAGTATAATTTACACACATTCTAAATTACTTATACTCCGCTCTAATTTACCCAAAACAAAACAAAAATATAAAAAAAACCAATGCAATAACTTCTTTTCAAAAAGATATCCAACTATCTCAGACTTATCCTATATCTTCGAAACACTTTGTATCGTATCTATTTCCAACCAAGTATTATATAAAATACCACAATTAATATTTCTTGATTAACGAAAAGAAACAACTATAATTTTATTATAGATATTATAGATATCTTTATTATAGATATTATAGATAAGTTTATTACAGATATGAAAGATACCTTTATTACAGATATTAACATCTCCAAGTACAATTTACACACATTCTAAATTACTTAAACCCCGCTCTAATTTACCCAAAGCAAAACAAAAATATAAAAAAACCAATACAATAGCATCTTTCCAAAAAGTTATCCAACTATCCCAAACTCACCCTACACCCCTAACAACACAAAATATTACCATTTCATCGCGACGAGTATACTCGTCAATCTCACCTAGCTGGTCGGTCGATGATCATCGTATCATTTATCGAGCGAGGAAAAGGTTAAGCGAAATAAAATAAAAAAAAAAAAGAAAAAGAGACACGTCGTAGGTTCGAACGAGAAACGCTTCCTTCCTTTCAACTACTGAGCTTAGTGCTTCCCTCCGGACCAAACAGTGACACAAATACAACTTGTCCTAGTTCCGTGGCTCACCCTATATGCGCCACAATGCGGCCGCCTTTCCGTTTTCCAACGCCCTTCCCTCCCGCTTTTTCCGGCCGCGTATTACGCACTGAAAAACTTTTAGAGCGGCAACTCAGCTCATCTGTCCCGTCGTTTCGTTTTATCTCCGCTGGGAAAGAGAAAGAATGCATCGTCCATCATGGCCTCTCTCGATTATCCCACGGGAGGCATGTGCTCGCACGGCATTCAGCTTCCGGCTGAACCGTGCGCGAACAGTCTTGTTTTTTTCCCTTCTATCTTACTATCCTCTCTTTCCGCGATGCTTATCGAGAAGTTGCTCGCAAATTAAGTGAAACTACGCGAGGAGCAGACGCGTCATTAATTATTGTAACCGGATAGATTAAAATAGTTTCTGACGATCCGAGTGCCGAAGTTTTCCGCAAGTTCAACATTTTAAGACTTTTCCGACAACTAATGAAGACCGCATGGATGTACGCTGGTGTCCATAAGTATTTGGTTACTTTTAGTTTGTTTAACATGTACAAAATGTATTTGGAATGAGACTTCGTAATATAATTTTTATTAGAGTATTTGTTATTTACAGTGGGAGAAAGATTGTATTTCTATGTTCATCGTATGAATTTATATTCGGACTGTGTAGGGTATTTATTTATTGGAATAAAAGTTTTGGTGATCTTAATAAAAATTTAAGAACGCGATTTAATTAACTCTGCTCTATAATAATTTAAAATAAAATTTTGATTAGACACTAATCTTAATAAAAATTTTATTCTAAATTATCAAGTGGACTCATAAATTATATTAGTTTCTGATAAAAATTTAAGAACGCGATATAATTAATTCTCTCTTATGATAACTAAAAATACAATTTTGATTAGACACTAAGCTTAATAAAAATTTTATTTTAAATTACCAAGTGGACTCATAAATTATATTAGTTTCTAACAAAAATTTAAGAACGCGATATAATTGATTCTTTATAATAATTTTAAATAAAATTTTATTAGACACTAATTTTAATAAAAATTGTATTTTAAATTATCAAGTGGACTTATGGACTAGAGTGTATATAATAATAATATATATATACATTTTTATTATTATTATTATTTCCGCGTCCAAGATGGAGCGTATCGGTCGTTTTTATTGAGTTAGAACAAAAGTTCACAGCGTTTTTCATGTGAAATTCAAAGAAAATGTTAACACATTTACACTTACAATTAATCACTTTTTTTACCACTTTTTCCCATTTTTGAGAGAGCCGCATTATTCCATAAAACTCCGTACACCGCACATATCTTTTTTGCTGTTTGTGCAGCGTTTGTTTTTTTTTTCTTTTCGAAAATAAAAAAAGCATTAAGTGGCGATAATGCGCATTATTTTCCTCCATCCTTATTTTTAACCCAGAAGCACTTGCGATTCACAAATTAGCACACGAATTACACAGGAAGAAACGTTGAAGTACAGGCTTTCGGAATACCCGTATACCACCTGTTTTATTTTTAATAGGTTTCGTCAGTTTAACACTAGAACCAGCGACGATTAAAGTATACCTATTTCTACCGAAGAAATCAAAGTGGAAAGTGTATAAAATAATACGTAATGCAATTCAGACAAAAGTTTATCTATATTTTTAATAGAAAATCGCGGAAAATCTGACCAAAGGCACCGTAGTTAATTTACAATATAAAGATTCTGTAAAAAATTACGAATCGGTCATTTTGACCACTTTGATAGCTCTAGTATTAAAGTGTACTTATTTCTACCGAAGAAATCAAAGTGGAAAGTATATAAAATAATACGTTTAAAAACATTTCTAGAGTGCAAAATATGTAATAGAAATAATTATTTTAAAAATTTTGTACAAAAATTGAGTAATAAAAATCGATATGGGGAGAAATTTATATATTTCTTTTCAAAAAAGAGATTTCGGTTTTTAGAATATACCGTTATTTTTAAATTTAACACTAGAACTACCGACGATTAAAGTATACTTATTTTTACCGAAGAAATCAAAGTGGAGAGTATATAAAATAATACGTAATGCAATTTAGACAAAAGTTTATCTATATTTTTAATAGAAAATCGCGGAAAATCTGACCAAAGGCACCGTAGTTAATTTATAAAAATTCTCTAAAAAATTACGAATCGGTCATTTTGACCACTTTGATAGTTCTAGTATTAAAGTATACTTATTTCTATGAAACAAATCAAAGAGGAGAGTATATAAAATAATACGTAATAAAATTCAGACAGAAGTTTATCTATATTTTTAATAGAAAATCGCGGAAAATCTGACCAAAGGCACCGTAGTTAATTTATAAAAATTTTCTAAAAAATTACGAATCGGTCATTTTGATCACTTTGGCAGTTCTAGTGTTAAACGCCGCCTATTGAAAAACGCTGTCAACTTTTGTTCCAACCCAATACATCGCAACTTTGATATCAACTTTTCCATCCAATTCCACCAAGCGGTCAAATATTCGTGGACGATAGTGTATGCACAGCCTTGCATCAGATATAATATCGTACAATATGTTTACTTGGTGTAATTGTAAAATTCTTGATTATATATATATATTTTTTTTCGTTTTTTAGCCCTTTGACTGCCATGGACACGTATACGCGTCCAACGAAAGCTATCAGTGACATATGCGTCCCCGGTAAAAGCTATTAGCGTAAACTATCGACGCATGCATGCATTTCGCGATCATACTATTCAGATCGAACGGTTAATTTATGATTTGCAACAAGAAAATTCGTTGCGCGTGTGAAATATCAGGTTGGCCAAATTGTTCGTGTCGGTTTTAACGTGTGGATGAAAAGCGACTTT
>SMSQ01022970.1:0-11241 GCA_019453375.1 Ctenoplectra terminalis | reverse complement strand
AAAAATTCAGGTGTTAAATATATAATCATTATACTCTACTATCAAGAGAGTTAGGTAATTCACCCCTCCTTTACAATACAGAATTTAGTTTTCGAGTTATTGAATTTGGGAAGCTCTTCCATAGTCAGAAAAGTAAAAGAATTATGGATCAAATAAACCAAGCTACTGAAATAATTACAATTATTCACTATGTAAATCACTTGTTAGCTACAACGACGAAACGAAGGAACTGGCAGATAGCAGTGTTTGGTCCCCCGACAGGAAAGGAAAGACGACAGCTAGTTCTGCTAATCGGTTGGATTCCTCTAGCACATCGATCGGATCGAAACATACGCGATTGAAGGATATCCTGGCTCGAAGCACTTGGGAATTACTTTGGAGCGGATGTAACAAGAGTAACGTCGCTTCGGTCCGGCAACTTCTACGCGATCAGTCGAAACTTTAGGCCCCGTGGCGCGCGCGCGCGTGTAAGTACACACGTTCGAAAGTCTCAAGGGTAATTCGCGCTTTAGCGCACAGCCAGCGCATAAAAACGTATGGTCGAGGTGACATTCAAAGCTGACAGCAAAACCTGCCCCTTTGACCCGAGTTGGGAATCCGAAGAACTGTTTTAAACTTTGAGCGATTAGTGTAAGACGGTTTGTGGAAGTTAGGTACGTCTGATAATCTGGAGAAGATTCTTGTTATATGAAAAAGTAATTCAGTTTGAGGAATTTTTTTCGGAGGATTATTGGATGATATTTATGGGACTTTTGCGTTTTCTTTTTAATTGAAATAATGTGTGTTTAGTTTGAGGAATTTTCTTGTGGTTATTGGATGTTGTTTATGAGATTTTTGCTTTGTTTTTTAATTTAAATAATGTGTATAGTGTTTGAGAAATTTTTTTGTGGTTATTGGATAATATTTATCGGACTTTTGCTTTTCTTTTAAATTCAAATAATGTGTATTAAGTTTAAGGAATTTTGTTGTGATCATTGAATGATATTTATGGGCCCTTTGCTTTTTGTTTAAATTCAAATGACGTGTATTTTGAATTCATTTAAGCTTTATTTTCTCGATACAATATGGATAAAAATTGATCCACTGTAACAGTTTTCTTTTTAGACATTGTTGTTCGCAAATATTTTTTTATTCGAAAAACTTTAACACTTTTAAATGAAATAAATATGAAGGATCATTCCGCGTTTGCTGATACAGAGCTGGCGTTACTCGCGGAATATTACGTTTCGTGATGTAAATAGGTTAAATATTACACAAATATGCCAAAAATAAGATAATTCCATTCATTAATTTCTAATTCCATTTATTATTAATTTCACTTCTCGCATAATTAATTCATAAATTACCACGAAACAATTACGAAACCCTAACCTAAAAGCTAAAATTATCGTTATCCCGAAGCACGTATTTTATCTCTCAATTTCTTTTCACTAGAAATACTCTTCCTTGTTACGACTAACAATTGCGGAACCCTTTCAAAAAGAAATTCGGTTTCTTTCAAGCACCTCCTACCTCAAGATCAATCCACGCCACATTCATTCCATCATTCATTCAGATTTTTCATCCTTCTATTTAATCGAAAGCAGCGATCTCATAAAAAAAAGAAAGAAAGTGACTTCCAGAAGACGTAAAATCGAGATAAACCAATGCATATCGCGTGATTGTAACGTCGTAACGATGATCGTCTTTGCGACTGAATAGAAGTATGAAGCTGAAGGAAATATCGATCTCCATTTTTCCGAGCGTATTTGCCTTCTGCCAAACGGAGGCTCATTAGTTCCCCGCCAAACAACGCGTTGCCTTTCGCTTTCGTTCCTCTTCTGCCTTCTTTCTGCATCTCGGTGTCGAGTATGTTTTATTTCGCAGAAGAGATCAGCATTGTTACGGAAGTGCTTCACGTTTCGTCCTCCCCTTCTGCCGACTTATGCCCTTTCAGACTACTGCGAGCAGTTCTTTTCCCTCTTTTTCTTTATTCTATTTATTTCTTTCCCTTTTTTTCTTTTTTCTTTCTTCTTCTTTTTTTTTTCTTCATAGCATTACCTTTCCTTTGGCCTCTGTTTCGTTTATACTCGAATCTCTAAGCCGGAGTCCGATTTATAGTTTCCTGAGGTAGTACGCGTGAATAATAGGAACGATGCGTTCCTTCGAGCGGAATTCGCTAAAGCAGTGGTGGAAATTTGTGTGATCTTGTTTGCTTACTTGTTGACTTTTCAAACGGAGTCCGGATTTAAGTAAGAAGATTGTTCAAATATTCTCTACATTATAAATCGAGGTTTCGGTTTGAAACATCGCTACCGAAGAGAAATATGATAAGACTTTTAAGTGTTCAGTCATATCGGTTTCTTGGTATATTAGTTTAATTAACGAACCTCGTTATTTCATAGTATACGATGTAAAATCTCAAATCCTTCTTCTTCTCAAATTACCAATACGTACAATTTTTTTCTCTGATTTTCTCTTGACTTTTTTTAAATTAAACTTTTCAAGTTTATATTAATTATCGATACAGAGGATCAATCTTTTTTATCGTTCTCACAGCAAGCGTCAAAGGACGCTTTTCTCTCCGATCTCTCTTCGTCGTTACATTCAACTTTAAAACACTATAATTACTGCATTTTTAAGCAAATAAAATCTCCGTCTCCTTTATAAAGACAAACAAAGAATAAGAACCAAAGGAAAAATCCTCTCCGTAATAACTCTGGACGGTGTTTATTTTCTCCCATAGTCTCGTTATCGTATTTCGTACGCAATCGCGAGTTACCGCGTCAGCCGTGTGGCGAGGATCGCGCGGATCTTCATTATGAATGTTAACCAGCACGTGAGGATGCATTCGTTATTCGTTTCGTAATGAATTCTCGCATTCTTTTGTGCCGTCCTTCCGTCGCGACAATAATAGGAAGCGAAAGCTTTCGCCAGATCCTCACCTTTAGCGGGAAGGAGTTAGAGTTTTCACCTGTAGACACGATATCGCGGTTGCCTCTCTTTCTTCGTTTCCCCGGTCGCTCGAGTGGCCAAGTCCTTCATTAAAGTTTCCACTGTCCGCTTTTGTCGTTTTCAACCGACAGACCGACGAAACTCTCCACTTTCCGCCTGCCGTGTTTCGGCCCCTGCGGTACCGTCGACGCGGAGGCGATAAAATAAAATGGCCGATGCCGCGGCCAAGTCGGAACGGGTTCTTTAAATTGCAACCAATTTCGTAACAGGCGATTTTATTGCGGGGGAATTTTAAATGAGACGTCAACGGACGTTCCGTCCGCCGTTTTATCGGATTTCATGTTAGATCTCGGACACTTTAATTTCTTCGGAAGACAATCGTTGAACGTAGCCGACATTTACTGTCAATTATCCCTTTGCACTCCGAATCATCCTGGACGTTACCTACAAGCTACTCGGGCGCCATTTTGTCGCAGAAACGCGCATTTACGAACCTTCATATTGGGTTGTTCGAAAAGTAATTTCGTTTTTTTTTTTTGTGAAAATGAAACACAATTTTCGTATAATGAACAAATATTTTATTAACACTAAACCTACCAAAGCGGTCAAATGACCGTTTCGTAATTTCTTCTCCAAATTTTATAAATTATTAACGGTGCACTTTTGAATATTTTATTGCGATTTTCAGTAAAATATATGGTCAAAGATTTGTTTCTCTAGCGTTGTGTATTTTTCCAAGTTTCTATTATTGTAATTTCTTTGATACAAGCAGGTATAGTTTAATCATCGGTAGGTTTAGTGTTAAATTATATATTGGCCATTCTGGTCCAGCACCTTTCGCCATCTTTCGTGTTGTTATTCGCCGGTTTGCATCAACCAATGCCTTTATCTTGTCTTTATCAGCTTCAACCGGCCTTCCGGAACGTGGTGCATCTTCGACATCAAAATTTCCGGATCGAAATTTTGCAACCCAGTTCTGGCTCTGGCGTACCGTCAACGCATCTTCTCCATACACATCGGTTAATTTCTTTCCGGCTTGAACACCATTTTTACCTTTTCTATAGTAAAAAAGTAAAATATGACGGAAATGCTGCTTATTGCTCTCCATATTTAAAAGGGCACCAACCAAAAACTACCGCCTAGAATCAAATGGACTCTTTCACACACAAACCTTGCTACATCAGCTCTCAAAACATATAATGATTATGCGGCTTAAGTGTGAAGTTGGGTGCAAAAAAATACAATTAAATCCTCTATCGGGAAAAAACGAAATTACTTTCCGAACAACCCAATATTATACAGTATAGTTTTTGTAAAATCCGCTGACATCTATTTTATATATCTCAGTAATCGTACCATATTTTTATTCGATTTCTTGTACCATTTCAACGGAACACTTCAGGGAACCATGCTTTTCTAAAAAAGTTGTGCTGGAATACGTTGATTCCCCGTAATCACTAATAAACTTTAATGTCCCATCAGAGGGAACATCCGAGTGATATGCTAGAATTACGATGTGCAAAGGGTTAAGTCTTCTGGGTTGTCTGGTCGACTTTGCGGTATCTTAGGTTTTTTTTTATACTCGCAGATGTTGGGCGCGACTATGTATAGATGTAAAGAGCTGTAAAGAGACCCAAATATTTTTAGGAAAGTTTGTGAGAGTCATAAATTAGCAAAAGCGAAGTAGGACTGCGAAAGTCTTTCTTGGCGACAATACTTATTCATTTCTTACCATCACTCTGAGACAGATTTTTCCTAGCTGTACAGTCCTTCCTTAACCGATCCTATTCTAGTACAGAATTTCTCATCTCCTTATTAGTCGAGGCAGAACTTTCCACGCAGGACTTGTCTGCACTTTCAAGTTCGCGACATGTCTCCTCCCGAGGAAGACACGGATTTTCCTTCCGCGAGAATTTCAGATCAAAATCAACTTTCAAACCGAACACATCCTACAAGAAGCGGGTTCGCGTAGTAATAACCAGACTACAGGGTGTTTTGTCTCGAGGCAAACAATCTTCAGGGAAAGTTAGCTAACCAGAGCATCTGGTCAGTGTTACTTTAACACGTTAAGCGCCATGCCGGTCCGCGCGAACCGATGCTCAAAATTTCGTTCAGGCGTCGTTGGTTTTCGAAGACTGACACTGTCAATTTTCAAAAATAATACCTTATAATTTATCAACGAGTTCTATTAAATCGCATTCAACGAAGTTACAATTTTCCTTTGCAATTTTCTTCTTAACACGTTAAGCGCCACACCGGTCCTTACGGACCGACGCTGAAATTTCTGTTTAGGCGTCGCTGATTTCTGAAAACTGACAGTATCAATCTCAAAAAATAATACCTTATAATTCATCAACGAGATCTATTAAGTCGCATTAAACAAAGTTACCATCTTCCTTTGCAGGCCTCTACAATTTTCTTCTTAATTTCTTAACTATTTTGCGACCAAATGTTTTTTAATTATTATCACAGCACACAGCCCAAAGGAAAGTCGACCAAAATCGGCGCGGCGTTTAACGTGTTAAATTCTTAGCTATTTTGCGATCGAATGAATTTGAATTATCACAGCATACAGTCTAAAGGAAAGTCGACCAAAATCGACGTGGCGTTTAACGTGACAATGACTTTCCCTGTGTAGCTTATAAGCTCTTGAATTTATGTCCAACGACCACCAAGCCAGACCCGAATTCTCAATTTTTCCAATGTTGCGTTGAACTCAGGAACGTGCCATTTTAAACACACTTTCACTAATATATTTTATTTATTAGTACTCTCAATACCATGTGCACTGATTGAACACGTAGCAATGATTTTATGGTACCTTGATTTTGCTCGATTCCAAAGTTCGATTGATTTATCAGTCGATTTTTTCTACGCTGAAAATGGTTCAATACTCGGGAAAAAAAAAAGGAAAACGAAGTGTAACGTTCGAGCGAGATCGATCACTCTCGGTTCGTTTTTAATTAAATAGTTTATAGACATTTTAGTTAGGTTCATTTTTAATAACTTTTACAACGTTTCTGGGAAAATTGTCGGGATGCACCATGTCAAAGGTCCTGCGTGAATTTTTCACTTCCAGGCTATGCCAAAAAAAATGGCCATTTTTGAACATTTTTGCTTGGCTCTCGGGAGCAACTCGTTTAGATGTAGTTTCATATAGACACGTACACCGTGCTTCGTGAAATGTTTATTTTATAAGTGTTTCCTCTGTAAATAAATAAGTTTTTCACGGTGTACGTAGCTCACGTTAAAATGCTGGAGCAAAATGATCACGAATTCAAAATGATCGCAGCTGGCAGTAGACATTGAAATGATCGTCGCGGTAACGAGCGGCAGCGAAATAATAATTTGCAATTAGACGAAGGATCGTGACCTAACTGAAATTGCAGGATAAATTATACACTGGATGCAATGGTCGTGGTTGTAGCAATAATACTCGCTTACTCGAGCAGGTCCATAACGAGATGCAAAATACTCTCGCGAAATGAGGCTCGCGATGCATGACCGATGTTGCTAGCAAACAACTTCATTGGAGACTCAATTATGCGAGTTACTTCTCTTTGTCTTGCGAGTTCTTTAATGCTATAATAAGATTAAATAGTGCAATCGATGATTCACTACGTCTTTCCATTATTTTTTCAAAGTGTGGCGTTTATATTGAGAAATTTAAAAGCGAAGGTTTATTAACGTTTAACTGGTGAGGAGAGAGTCTGAGGAGCGATGTGAAATTTTTAGAGATGTTTCTTAATTTTTGTGTTTTCCCACAAATCAAATTTTATTTGCTCTGCTCGTGTTAATACTTATTGAAAATATTTGAATTCTTTTCTGTTTAAAAAGTATGAAAATTTAATATTTAAGTGGAAAACGATTTGAATATTTCTTAGATTTTAATATTTATTCAATTTATAAATATAATTTATTAGAATATTTATTATTAAGAAATTTGAAAATTTAGAGGCCTGTAAAATTGACTTCGTTGAATTTCTTCCTGAATAAAAATGAGTTAAATAAATAAAAAATTGTTTGAGAGAGTTTAAAAAGAATTTTATAATTTTAATTTTATAGTAATCTTAATATAACTAATAATAATTATTATTAATTAATTTCAATAATTATTATTATTAATTATATATCTCTAAAATTTTATCCATACGTTTCCCATGTCTTCGTTACTAAATGTAAGGCTATATATTTCCATAAATTTTCCAGAAGTTTAATAAAATATATAAATTGGTTTTTTCTACAAAATTTGTATAAAACGTCAATTTATAGAAATTTTTGGATCGTTTAATTTTTGATTAGGATGAATTATACTGCGGTTCCGATTAAGAGATTTAATTTCAACCAAATCTTATGAGATTCCGTGGCCAGATATAATAATTAAATTAAGATTAATATTTATACGCCAGCGACCTAGAAAATTTGTTTTCTCTCATGCTGAGATATCGCGAGCTCGAGACAGAACTCCAGTTTATTTCGTTGCGAGGTGGTAAGTCCCACGGGTACGTGACAAAGTACAAACTTGTTTTTTCATGTTATGTGCTCTAGAGAATGCATAGGTCTATGATTCTTTATTTGAAAGATTCGCAAGACCTGGTGTTGCAGAGCCAACCAGTAAGTTTAGAAATTTTACATGACAATCAGTGTACATAGTATATTAGGTCGCTGAATGTATCCTTTAATTTTTTAATGCGAGAGATATGGTAAGTTTCTAGTTTATAATATTTATAACTTGATCTTCGAAACAAGTTCTCTCTTTTAATTTCTTAATGCGAGAGATGTAATGATTTTGTAATTTATAAGTTTCATAGTTTTTTCTTTGAAATAAGTTCTGTCCTTTAATTTCTTAATGTGAGAGATGTAATGATTTTCTAGTTTATAATATTTATAGTCGTTCCTTTGAAATACATTTTGTCGAGATGGAATAATTTTGTAGTTTATAATATTTATAGTTTTTTCTTTGAAATAAGTTCTGTCCTTTAATTTCTTAATGTGAGAAATGTAATAATTTTGTAGTTTATAATATTTATAGTCTTTTCTTTGAAATAAGTTCTGTCGAGATGGAATAATTTTGTAGTTTATAATATTTATAGCTTTTTCTTTGAAATAAGTTCTGTACTTTAATTTCTTAATGTTAGAGATGTAATAATTTTGTAGTTTATAATATTTATAGTTTTTTCTTTGAAATAAGCTCTGTTCTTTAATTTATTAATACGAGAGATGGATGATTCTTAATAAAATTCCTAAAAATCCATTTTAATCTTTTATCGCTGCTCCTAAAAATCCATTTTACAGATTTTCTTAATTTATAAAATCTATCTAAAAAATTACAAGCAAGTTATATTAACTATTAAGACACTTCCAGCGATGAGTTAAACTTTGTGTCTTCGTCAATTCAAATTTTATTTCCTTCACTTTTACGGATTCACAATGATTTTCCCTAAGCAATACCAACAAAGATTTATTCCCTTTCCAACACATGTTTTCTCAAATAAGTTCTGTTCTTTAATTTCTTAATGCGAGAGATAGATTTTTTTTAATAAAATCCCTGAAAATCCATTTAAATCTTTTATCGCTGCTCCTAAAAATCAATTTTACGGATTTATATTAAGAAAAATCCATTTTAGAGATTCCTTTAACTCATAAAATCTATCAGAAAAATTACAAGCAAGTCATATTAACCATTAAGACACTTCCAAGTGTTGAGTTAAATTTTGTCTTCCTCAATTCAAATTTTATTTCCTTTACTTTTACGGATTCACAATGATTTTCCCTAAGCAATACCAACAAAGATCTATTCCCTTTCCAACGCATGTTTTCTCAAATACCTATCACCTCGATCTCTTCGATGCAAATTCGTCCATCGTAACCATCGGCAGTTCCACAGCGTTCAAACATAATCATGGAAGAAAATCACACAGAGACACGCTACAAGGGTAAATGCACAACGTTTCTCAAGAGATTACAAGTTACACGGCCCCTTCTAAGAGTCGAAAGCATCGCTGTGTCGATCCCTCAAACTGCTTCCGTTTCACGAAGGAATTCCCTTCCAAAGAAGATGACTCACGGAATCTCGTTACGTGATAGGGTTTAAAATATCGACGGGAAAATATTCAACGAACACGCCGGATTCTCATGCATTGCTCAGAAGGGTAGACGACGGCCGGAGATAGAATCCAATGAGCCAGGCAATTCGCTTTATTCTCAGGAGTATGTAAACCCAACTACCGTCAGAAAATTGCTCTACGAACTGTTGCACCTTTCTCCTCCGGCTGAACCGGCCATCACGGCAATAATTAACAATTTACAAGATGCACGGAGCGCAAGTGTGCACCAGGAACGGGTGCGTTTGTACACAACTGATATCGTCGAAGTACGGTCCCGCGTTTGCCTCACCGTAACGCAATTTCCAACTACGAATCCAATATGTATGACTGTATAGCAGGTTCGAGTGAGACTCAATTTCGCCATGTCATTTTACAGAGGACGTTGCAATTCATATTTCAATTTCTATTCCGAGCACCGAGCCGCGGTTACGGATTTTTAAACGACGTACCGTTCGTAGTCTTTCGGTGTGTATTCGATGGACCTACAAACGAGAGTAATAAATGTCGCTGAGATGACGCCAGCTTTCTCCAGGGGAAAATCATTGCGAAGTGGACCGACGAAAGTGTCCTATTGGCAGACACGGGTTTGCAAGTTTATTCTCTTTGAGCGTTCAGTCTTACTGAACACCCTGTATAGACGTTCATCGCGTATGAGCAATCTATTTTATTTTCCCAGCGGTAATAAACTTGGGAGGCAATCGGGAACATTCATAATTAATACCCGCTTGAACGTCAGTAATAAAAAATTCCGTTTAAACTTAAAAATCCTTCTTCTACCTGAATTCTTATTTCGATGCAATTCTCCTCGGTCTATCCTTCGCATAATTAACCCTTTCGATACTACGGGCGACTATAGTCGCCCTTCATAAGATGCCACTGTGATACTACGGGCGACTAGCCGCTCTCCATAAGTATCTCACTCTAGATGTTAACTCCCACTAGATAATTTAGAATACAAAATTATTCTTAACCCTTTGACTACTGTTGACGCCTATTGGCGTCCGAAACACGTTGGCTTCCCGGTACTGTTGGCGCCTATTGGCGTCCGAAACATATTATGTTAATTTTTGGTTTGACGTCTTAGACGCGTCATCCGCTCCTAGGAGAAAAAAGTGAATGACGTGTCTCAGACGTCAAATGTACCCAAGGGGTTAGTACACCTTTCGATTTCGATTATACGCACCATAATTCATCACAAATAAAAAAAAGATACTCGACAAGCTTACTACAAAATTGTGCGAATAACAAACCCGAACCTAATCCGATCGAAAACTTCAACCTGCCTTCGCAAAGCTACCTCGCTGCTCCATCAGTCTGCATCTGAATTCATCAACGCACAGATTGCCTTCCAAGCGTTATTAAACGATTATCGCGAACGCGCCACAGGGACGCAACGGCTAGATCGCGGGAACGTCATAGAGAGACGGACAGAGACAGAAAACGTTGAATCGATTTTCACGGTTCGAATTCCCGCCACGGTGGTTCGAGAACGCGAGCAAATTTTCTCTCGCCGCTCTATTCGTCCGATCGATAACTTAGCAGTCGCGTTAACTCGCTGTAGATTATTTCTACGCGAACCTGCTACTTGAAGGATGTGTTCGGTTTGAAAGTTGATTTTCATCCGAAATTCTCGCGGAAGGAAAATCCGTGTTTTCCTTGGGAGATGACATGTCGCGGACTCGAGGGTGCGTGTCGTTTTGAAAGATGACATCCGCGAAAGCCACTATAGTGGCATGTCGTTCTCAAAGATAACATCCGCGAAAGCCAGTATAGTGGCGTGTCATTCTGCATGTCGTTCTGAAAGATGACATCCGCGAACGCCACTATAGTGGCTCATTGTTCTGAAAGATGACATCTGCGAACGCCAATATAGTGGCGTGTCATTCCGACGTGTCATTCTGAAAGATGACATCCGCGAAAGCCACTATAGTGGCGTGTCGTTTTGAAAAATAATATTCGCAAAAGCCACTATTATGGCGTGTCGTTTCGAAAGATGACATCCGCGAAAGCCACCATAGTGGCGTTTCGTTCTGAAAGATGATATCCGCGAAAGCCACAATAGTGGCGTGTCGTTCTGAAATATAATAATCGCGAAAGCCACTATAGTGGCATGTCGTTCTCAAAGATAACATCCGCAAAAGCCACCATAGTGACGTTTCGTTCTGAAAGATGATATCCGCGAAAGCCACAATAGTGGCGT